>BLKR01006112.1:0-64665 GCA_011170035.1 Teleogryllus occipitalis
TATTATTATTATTATTATTATTATTATTATTATTATTATTATTTTTCATCTAAGTAAGTGTGCGCAGATGATTTTCTCCCCCATACGTCACATACAGTTTTTGACTGTTTTTGACTAAATAAATAAGTAGATCCTCTTGCTTGAGGAACTGAAAATTTTGAAACATAGAATAGCATAATATTATAGTACCTTCCGTGATATAAAGTCCGTACTTCGTATAATATTGTTTCGCAGCAGGCCTTAATTAAAAAAGGCCCTAATTAAGAATTTAAATATACATGGTATAATTATTTGAAATCATTGAGTCATGTGTTCTTCCCCACTCATATTATGAAACAAAGAAACACGAAATCACTGACACCAGCTTTTGGGTTTATGTCCACATTTCCACATTGTTAGAAGTATGACCATTTTATGAGTCGAAATTAGCAAAGAACTGTTACGATGATGTAAGAGAGGTGACATATCCATGTACTCGAATGTTCAGATTTCACACTCAAAAATATTTGTACAGTTCACAATTATTCATTCATAATATATAATGAAAATGTTAAATTCTAAAACCATTTCCAATTTTTCACTTAAATATTGCATGTATCAAATTATGAAGGATACTGATAGTGCCCAGAGTATTTTGGCTTATTTCCTTTCCCCTTCTCAGTAATCTTGTAAAGGCGGGAATTTATTTTTAAGACACACATTAAGCCACTGCCCTTCAGCCTAAACAGCTATAGGGAAGGCTTTTCTTAATAACTAACTTATTTCTTATTAACTAACTAAAATTAACTTAGTTTAATTGCACAGTTAAAAATACATGCACTTTGGCATGCCTAATTTTCGAGTAAATAAGAATTTTGGGATAGGTTTTCTTTGTGTATGGGTCAGATATTTTCTTTTTTCTTACATTCACTGTTATTCATATTTGTTAAATATTATATACATCAGTATTTATTTAACGATCCCTCGTGGAGATAATCTTTTTGTAGATGATAACTTTTCCTGCTCACAAACTCGGGTTTGCACTCGACTCATGCGTGATTGGAGATAATAGAGTGTGTCCTGATTCTCTGCAACCAGGAATAGTACTTTCGTAGAAGCTGAATCGAGATTTAAGAATAATTTCAGTCTGTTCGAGATGGATTTCAAAGAATCATTTTGCCACCGCAATGTCTCTGATAGGGAGGGTCTAGAGCTTTCGTGCCGATAATGGCAGATTTCCGAAACTAGCAACCGTAGCTGGAGACGCTGCCTGGATGAGAATTCTTGCGGTCAATTGCTCTGATTGGAAGTTAACTGTGATTTCTTGAATCAATATCAGATGAGTGCCGGAACATTACCTTAACCAACAGTGCATAGACCGCATAGATCTTTCCAATCTTATCTCTGCCTTTTCCTCTTCTCTTACACACACTTACAAGCACTACACTACCATATACTATGTTGGGACAGTTAATGGTTTGACATTTTCGACACTAACTAAGACGAATAGCTAAGACGAATTCAACGTGTTTCTGGAGGAGATTTCTAGCGACAGGCTACTCTGATCGATAGTTTTTCCGTGGATTCTCCGATCACTATCAGCCGAAGGTCGGAGCAGTACCCTAACAAACAGGTCATGAACCATGCGCGATATTTCTTTCCTCTTCCTTATCCTATCCACACTTGCATACACATACTTTCACTCACATGCAATACACTGTCACGCTTGTCGGCAGACCAATCGGGAGCGTAGAACTTATCCCAGCTGGGGCAGAGCTCCGCTGGTGCGAGATACCTGGTGGGGGAAAACTCCGTCAGCAGACATGTATGTCGACGCTGAATCCCGCCACCCAGCTCCATCACCGCCATCTCCCGCGATAAAAAACATCAACTACACTTACGGGAATAATGACCTTAGAAGAGACGCGCCCCGAAACACTAATCAATCAATATCAGTGATTTTGCAAGAATACCCCTCTCGCGACAGTCTTTCGATAGAAGAATTTTTGTGGGTCGCGGGCGGGTAGTTTCTGACAGGGCGCACCCTGAACGCAGATTCCCTGCCCCCGCGCATGCGCAGGAGGACGAGGAGCGGCGAGCGCGGGGGCGGGGGGGGCGGCTCCTGCGCTGCACTTCCGGCGCGCGGGACGCGAGACCGGAAGCGGCGCCGCTGGGACGGAGATGGAGCGATCGATAGGCGCGCGCGCGAGGACACGGCTCGTCCCCGCACGCGGAGCCAGAGGGCACAGCGGCCACGGGCGGCGCGAGGGACAAGCCCACACAAATCTTGTGCTATACATGGGGTTTTCTAACTTGGCAGTTAACGTAATGGGATTCGGTGGTATAACGGTCAGCGTACCGGACTGTTGAACCTGAGTTTGCGGCTTCGAAGCCGTGGATTTTTAAAGGCGAAAAAGTCCTTCTTACGCCTTCCTTCGCAGGAGAAGTAAAGCCGGCTGTCCCATGTTGTAGATTTGCTGCATGTAAAAGATCCTCAAGCCTAAAAGAAGCCTCTGAGCGAAATTGAGATCCGCCTGTTTCGTCGCCCAAGATAATACCTAATCCCCACTAGGTGGGGAAAGGAGCGTAGCGAAACTTGCGTGGTTAGCGTGAAGAGCGGGCCTGATGGCCTGTGTTTCGCCACATACAATAAGGCATAACTAAACGTATATCAGCTGTGTCATGGGTGTCATCCAATCGAGAGCTAGAATGTTGTCACGGTGATGTCACTGTGATGACGTTTAAGCTGCCGATTGGACGAATCCGTCATCAGGTAATTTACGTCAACTGCCACGTTAGAAAAACCCAAGTATACATTTGTTTAGTTAATGCGTTATTTTACATGCCAAGACTCGAGCCATCAGGTCCGCTCTTCCGTCTGACCACGCAAATTTCGCTACGCTCCTTTCACCATCTAGTGGAGAAAGAATGTGGGCGACGAAAGAGGAGATTTGAATTTAGCTCAGAGGCTTCTTTTAGGTTTGAGGATATTTTATAGGCAGTTAATCTAGTACATGGGAGACCCGGCTTTACTTCCTCTCTGAAGGAAGGCGTACGAAGGGTTTGTTCGCCTTTCGATCGGGTTTGAACCCGCAAACTTGGATACAACAGCCCGGTACGCTAACCGTTAAGTTCAGTTAATGCCTTATTTCACGTGGCGAGACTCGAGCCATCAGGTCCGCTCTTCCATCTGACCACACAAATTTGGCTACGCTCCTTTCACCATCTAGCGGAGAAAGAAGGTATTATGTTGGGTGACGAAACAAGCGATTTGAGTTTAGCTCAGAGGCTTCTTTTAGGCTTGAGGATCTTTTTACTTGCAATAAATCTACTACATGGGACAGCCGGCTTTACTTCCCCTCCAAAGGAAGGCGTACGAAGGATTTTTTTACCGTTATACCACTGAATCCGCGAATCAATAAGGGAATGCTCCTCAGGGTGGGCATCTTAGCTTTTCGCTTTTATCCGCACCGCTTTGGGCGCACAAATACACCGCCAGGATGGTATCCGGATCCCACTGGGACGCAGAACCCATCTCGGGCTCCCTCCCAATGAAGCCTGGATGGGGTCACTTATGCCAGCTCAGAACTACTAGTTTTCCAGACTAGCACCGGAGGTTTATTAAACGCCGCTTTCAACACGCACCGAGATGAGTCCGGCGCAAGAGACAATGCAGGCTGTGATTTTCTATAACGAACCGTGTTTGCCCAATACGGACAAATGTCGCCAAATGTAATATTCACAAATTGCAAATACGCCCGAAGGTGGCTCATTTGCAGCGAACTAGCTTCCCGTGGTGTGGTCTTGGGTTGGATTCCCGATCGAGGCAAAAAGAGTTGCAGTTTTCCTTTAATATCGTCTCAGTTTCAGTAGCTGGGTGGCGAAGAAAAGCTCAGAGTGCGGGGGTTCGCTAATTACGGTTAATTGAATACGTCATGTTCGCCATGTGACTCCCTTAACCCGCAAGCTTGGGAAGTAACTTTGCTCTGGCGTGGGGGACACCGTTAACTACACTGCAAAGTCCCACAAGTCATCCGAAACAAATTATAAAGATCTGTCACCAAGGCCCCTGATTCATCACCAACATCAATTTCACACTAAATTTCACACAAAGGCAATCACTTATCATATAGCCTCTTTCGCCAAAAACTTTTATTCAGACCTCCACATGATCAACCAAAGCACATATATCAAGTTGGGTAAATATATAAAACACCAGACTAGAATAAAAACAGGTACCCTTTACAAGGAGTCTTGAACATATTCAGAAACAGAACAAAATCAATTTTCTCTGAGTCTCCTGCTCAAATGCAGGTTGTGTTAGCTGAAAAGTAAATTAGATTGTAAGCCTGGAACCACAAAAGTAAAGTTCAATATTAATTGTAAATTCGGGTATATAAGTAAAGCAAATAATCAATGCATAGGCGATGTTTGTAGTAATACGAATGTTATATAACATCACAAACAGCATATGTTATACCTTGCAACCAAGTTGTATCATAATAAATCCATTTTCGTTACATCTAGAGGACATCTAACTATTTTTGGAAATGCTAGTGTTTCTAATGCTTAACCAATAACAAGAAACCATGAAATAAACGTAGAAATCGTTGAAATTGTTGATACAAAATAAAATGATAGTATGTAAAGAGCAGTCAACACATTGGGGAATAGGTCTTCCACTATTGTAAGTAACATAATGCATATGATGAGGTAGTTACGGAGTATCTGCGCCTCTTCTCTGGATACTTCGTTCTGACGTCCTTCCTAAACAGTTTTGGAACATCAAAAATCTGCGAGAATGTTTTGTCCAAAGATTCAAATTGCTCGTAAATAATTCCATCATTATAGAAGACAAACTTTCATTACGATTTGACTTGTAAATCGGAATCTGATCAGATGCGACGTTCAAAATATTTATGTGCTTATTAATTATTCACTTCCCAATAACATTTTTCTCAGGTTCCCTCAATTGTCACTGATATCAATCGACCTTGCCAATGGTAATCGTTCCCCCGTTAAAAAGTACATTCACGTAATCCTAAGTAGACGTCACACGCGCTGTGAAATACGCTCGAAACGTCATCGCAGGACGACGAGCGTAGTGCGTAGGTCTATGAGGAGCGGTGGTCGGTGGCGGCGCAACGACGCGCCGAACTGCGCTCAGTGGCGGAGGAGGGGCGGCGGTGGTGATGACGGTGGCGGTGGGGGAGACGCTGGTGGCGGCGGTGAAGTTGTTGGGGTCGGTGACAATGGAGTGGGTGGTTGTGGCTGTGGTGTGGCGGTTGTGGTGGGCGTGACGGTGGCGATGGTGGTGGTGGTGGGCGTGACGATGGCGATGGCAGTGGCGGTGGCTGTGGCGATGGCTGTGGCGGTGTTTGTGGCTGTGTCTGTGGCGGTGGTGGTGGGCGTGACGATGGCGATGGCAGTGGCGGTGGCGATGGCAGAGGAGATGGTGGTGGGCGTGATTATGGCGATGGTAGTGCGGTGGCGATGGCGACGGCGGATGCGGCAGCGGTGGAGGTGGCGGTGGCAATGGCTGTGGCGGTGGTTTTGGAGACGGCGGTGGCGGTGGCGGCGGTGGTGGCGGTGGTGGCGGTGGCGATGGTGGTCCGGCGACGGCGGTGGCTGTAGTGGCGACAGCGGTGGCGGTGGCGGTGGGATGGCGGTGGCAGTGGCGGTGGCAGTGGCGGTGGCGGTGGCGGCGGGATGACGGTGGCAGTGGCGGTGGCAGTGGCGGTGGCGGTGGCGGTGGCGGTGGCGGCGGGATGGCGGTGGCAGTGGCGGTGGCAGTGGCGGTGGCAGTGGCGGTGGCGGTGGCGGTGGCGGCGGGATGGCGGTGGCAATGGTGGCGGTGGCAGTGGCGATGGCACCGGCGATGGCCTTGGCAATGGCAGTTGCGATGGCCGTGGCGATGGCAGTGGCGATAGCGGTGGCGGTGGCGATGGCAGTAGCTGTGGCGGTGGTTGTGAAAGATGGCGGTGACGGCAGCTGTGGCTGTGGCGGTGGCGGTCGCCGCGGTGGCGGCAGGGCGGCGGTCGGGGAGCGCATTCCTGCGCCTTCCCTAATGGCGGGCGATTTGTTATCCGCGCTGGCGGCGGCGGCGGCGGCGTCGGAGGCTGCGGGTCAGCAGCCCCGCGCGGCAGGTTGCCCGCCCCGCCCCCTTCGCCCTCTGGAGCCCAGGGGGCGGCGCCTGTCGACGCCTCGCGCCGCCGCCGCCCCCTCCCCCTCCTCCCCCCTCCCCCCTCCTCTCTCACGGTCTGCGCTTCCGCTACAGCCATGCATTGCCCGCAATGGCAATGGAATAACGGATCGTCCGAGTTACAACCACGTTCATGTCACATTTGGCCTTCTGGTACGAGAAACATTAATGATAAAGGTTTCGTTTTTTTCTGAGATTGAATTGTGTCCCAGTGTTCAAAATATATTTGTTAAAGATATGCACTATGTTAATACAATTCGTAAATATTGTGAATGGTTTTTTAAAAAAGTAAATGTACGTTGTAATTAAAACATCTCTGACTAAACATTGTATTATACTAAAGGTCCATAACAACCATGCCTTTACATGCCCTAGTTCTTTTTGCTCTGAAAAAAACATACTGTAGGAGATTTTACTATGTTAAATTCTCATCATATTGAAATGAAGCGTGGGGTATTGATATTCTACACTTTCATTCTCGCTTAGACACGCACCGCGCCGTTATATTCTAATGGCATTCCTTGTTTTGCCTCTTTTTTTCTACTTCTTCAACGGTTGATTTTGATCCCAGAATTCGAATCAATGTGCTAGTATTTCCTGTTATTGAAACTTCTCATCTATCTCTTGGCTCTGTACTATTTCATTTCCCTGGAACCTGCCTTCTCGAGATTTATTGAATTTAAGTTTGTTTTTGTTTTTTTACTTCAAATTAAGTATGAGATTTCTGAGGACTTTAGTTTGCTTCACTTCTGTGCGGCATGATTTCCGGATACTGTTGTCAACCGGATACAGCTGTTTCCAGTTCGTCACCGCGATGGAGACTGTCATCCTTTTCTTGCCTATCAATGTCAGAGTCCTCTCAACTCTATTTTGAAATTTGTTGAAAGGTACATGAATAAACACAATGCAATTTTTTTTATTTTATACATTAATATTCTATTTTGACAAACATTGTATTTCACGGAAGAAGGAGAAGAATACAGAGATGAATGTTATTCATTCAAAATTTTAAATATCGTTCTCTATACTGTAAAGGTAACTTATCATTTATCTTAAATGTATATAATACATGTTTATTCACCCCTATTTTTACTGTGGTTCCCAACCTTCTGCGTTTTACAATACCTACAAAACTGGTACACAAATGCAATCACGGTTCAACGATCTAATCTCTTCTTGTTTTTATTTCCAATTGAATTTAGAATGTAACATTTTTCAGCAATTAAAGTCACAAGAGAGAGAAGGAAAAACAGAGATTAGATTAAAACACTGCAGAGTTTCATTTAGCCGTCTTTCAATCGTATAAATTTAATTTAAACATATTTATATTGAATACATCAATTCCGTGTTAAACCAACGTTAAACCTATGATGTTTTATTTATCATAGTATTTGTTAAAACGTCTGCTTATTTATTTGATGAAAAACAGAAAAAGAAAAAATAATGTAAAAGTTAAGCATATAAAAATCAAATAATTTTGATATTGCACATATGGTTCATACAGTAGCGTGAGTGTGGGATAACAGAGTTTGATGGAACTACACAATGCCCTCCCTTGGTATCACTAGCTATTTTCATCCGAAACTCCTTCATCCTTTCAGCCTTCTGCTCCGCCTCTGCTCCCGCCAATGACATCTCTACACTGCCATTGCCACCGTTTGCTCCGACCCCGACTTTGCTGTCGGCTTTTTTTTTTTTTTTTTTCATAGCCAACACCACATCCACTACATGACTCTCACCGGGAGGTGCTGGACTTGAGGTGGAGGATTTTGGTACTAGCTAGCTAAATCCTCCAGCCAATGGTTGAATCATTGGCTGGAGGAGAATTCTAGTCGTCAAGTGCTCTGATCGGTAGTTTCCCGTGGTTTCTTCGATAAATACCAACCAAATACCGACCATACCAAAGCAGTGCTCTAAAAACCCGGGTTACGGATTGCGCGCGATATTTCCTTCCTCAACCCCTTACATTCCCACATACATTTACACTAATCTATACTACACTTCTACACATGTCGCGAGTTTAGAGTTTATCCCGTCTCGTCAGAAGAGATACCATGATATGGAAACCCCACAAACCCAAGTATAGGTCGGCGCCAAGACTCAGGTTCCAGTGAAACACCGTCACCTCTTTGCTTTAACATGCACTACAGTCACGGGAATAATGAGTAGTTGTCGCGTCTGGAAATACGAAATACTCAATGTCACTACCCGCGCCTGCCATCGCCTCGCCCGCTAAACAGCCCTCGGCGGCGCCTCGCCTGGGAGCGTCGTTGGCGTCGTGGCGCGAATGGCGTCGATGGGCGGACGCCGATGGCTTCTTTCTTTGTCTCGGAGGGCGCAGCATCGCGTCGCGCCCGCCCCGCCCCGCCCACCCCACCTCGCCCCACCCCACCCCACCCGCCCTCCCCCGCGAAAGGGGAGCAGTTTTGAGCTGTTTAGTATTTACTGCCGGTCCGAATGTCTCTCGCGCACTTTGGCAGAAGTGTCAATTTGACGAAAATTCGCCGCGGAGCGCTTCCTTTCTTTTCTTTCCGTCTCCCCCCTCCCTTCCACTTCCCCTCCCCGGCCGACGCTGCGCCGTTCCGCGCCGCAGCCACTCTCTGTATGCTCTGCTCCGCGAGGGAGGTATTGAATAGCAAGCAGATGCTGGAAAATGGCCTATAGTCTATGTTTAATGGTTTCTGAGTCGAAAATATATTCAGTACTTCCCAAGCATGACAAGTAACCTAAGTGGCTGGTCGCGCCACGCGTGCTAGGGGCGCCGCGACGAGAGGCGGGGGAGGGGGGAGTGGGAGGGGAGGGGAGGGGAGAAGCTCCGTCGGCGCCGCGGGCGGAGGGAGGTTGTAGGAAACAGAACTACATAATGACTGTAAAAATTGCCAGCGGAGGGTGGGCCGGAGCGCCGGCGCCTGGGGCGGCGCGGGGGCGGCGCGGGGGCGTGGAGGGGGCGGGGAGGGTGGGAGGAAGAAGGCTGAGAGCGCCACCGAGAAGCATCGTCGCAGCAGCTCGCTTCGCTCGTCGCTCGTCACTTGTCGCTCGTCGCTTGCCTGGAGGGCGCTGCCTGCCAGCGAGGGGAACCCTGGTCTTGGAGATCAGGAGAACGATTTCAGCCACACGAGATGGTAACATTAACCGTGACTGAAGCGCGGAGAGAAAAATATAGGACTAGTACAGTGTGTTGCGGGGAATGGAAGTAGAACTCCAGATGAAAATATGATATACAACAACAAGATAGTAGGTACATTCTAATTGAACATACGCGAAAGTAAGTCACGAAACACAAAATATAAATGATAGAAACATGGAGGTGATTAAAGAAATTATTTAAAAAACACAAAAAACCTTAAAATTAGAAATAGAAGGGACAATTTTCCACAACTTCAATACTACATCCTTGCATGGAATATGATTGCAAAATCATCTACATCAAATAGTCTACCAAAATAGTTCAAATGTTTTGGGTCACTTCTTTTCTCTGTCATTGCTGCTGCGTATGTGACACAAGAAAAACAATTGGATTAGGTAAATGTTGTTTTTCGCTATTTTGGGTCTGAACAGAAATGTAATGCCCCTTTAGACAGTTATCAGCATGAACTTAATGGCCTACAGTGCGTTGAATGAGTCAGAAATAGAAAACAGAGCGGAAACATTTGTATTCATAAGGTCTAGGAATAACCTAGTACTGTGTAAGTGTAGTAGATAACGGAGTGTGAATCTTCGAGTGATTGAATGACTGATGTTAATGATGTGGCTGACGTTATGTTCGCACATATTCCGGGAGACCGGTCGGGAGCTTAGAGCTTGTCCCGGCTGGGGCGGTGGCCCGCTGGTGGGAGAGCCCCGGTGAGGGGAAACCCCACTAGCCGACGGTAGGTCGGCGCCGGATCTCGCCATCCAGCAGAAGAAGATCCCCGCCATCTCCCGAGAACAAACATGCACTACACTTACGGGACTAATGACCGAAGCAGTTGACGCGCCCGGAAACACGAAAAAAACGACCAACCAACGTTATGTTCGAGTAGACGTGCAAATCAGCGGCGTCCTCTACCGCCGCCAGAGCCCTCCTGCGCTTCCGTGATCTCCAGCAAGTGGTTCGTAACTCATCGTCCAGCGTGAGACGGCTGTGCGGTCTGGCCCCACCCCCTCGCAGACGCGGTTAATGTGACTCGGGCCGTTTAGCCCCAGCCTCCTCCGCCACCGCCGCCACCGCCCCCTTAAGACGCTGATGGCTGGGCACGCGCCGTGCGTGTGGGGCGGCGCCGGCGCCGGCAGGGCAGGAAGCGTGTTTACGTCAATTAGCGGCGGGGGGCGGGGCGGGGGCGGGGACGGGGAGGGCGAGGCGCTCCGGAACCGGCGGGGGCGGCGGCGCTTCCTGTGGGAATGCGGCCGCCGCAACCAGGTGGACCGCCCCGCCCCCGTCCCCGCCCCGCGTCGCCCGGAAGCGCCGCGCGGATCGCCGGAAATGAGCCCAACAGCGGTGACCCGCAGCCGCGCCCTCGCAGACATCGATTGCCGCCCGCGCTCAGTGGCACCGCCGTTGCCCCTGCAGCGGCCTTCACTCGGAGGGTCTGGGGTAGCTCGAGTCCCCATGATGGCGGAATATCGACACTTGCCACATAGCTGGGTTGAACTGAATCGAAGTCTCGAACGGCGGCAGGATTTTCGACACTAGCTTTTCAGCTAGGTCGAATTCAGTCGCTGTCTGGAGGAGAATTCTAGCGGCCGTCTGCTCCGATCGGTAGTTTTCCGTGGTTTCTCCGATCAACACCAGGCGAATTCCGGAGCAGTACCCTACCAAACGGGCCACGGACCGCGCGCGATCTTTCCTTCCACTTCATTGTCCTATTCTCTCCCCTTACACACACACACTTACACTAACATGCACTACACTACCACATATTCTGGGAGACCGGTCGGGAGGTTAGAGCTTGTCCCGGCTGGGATGGTGCCCCGCTGGTGGGAGAGTCTTGATTAGGGGGAAACCCCACTAGCCGACGGTAGGTCGGCGCCGGATGTCACCATCCAGCGGGGGAAGATCACCGCCATCTCCCAAGAAAAAAACATGTACTACACTAACGGGACTAATGACCAAAGCAGTTGACGCGCCCGGAAACACGAAAAAAATCAATCAGTCAATCAATCAATCGAAGTGTTGAGGAGAATTTTATAGGCCGGCTGCTGTGTTTGGTGTTTTCCGCAGTTTCTGTTTCCAATATTAGGGGCATGCTGGTGCTGCTGTGGTGTAGTGTGAGGGCTGCAGGGACGGTCTGGCCCGGGCGGCACTTTTAGGGGGCGGCAAAATTTCACAATAAATAATAATACTATGTTGTATTTTTTTTTTTAGATTTTGTGGCACCTACGATTCGGACCAAGTGAAATGAGCACGGAATATTTCATTACTTATTCTGTAACGGCTTCTTTAAATGAATGTATAGTGATTATTATATTGTAAACCACGTGATTATTATACTGGGAAACATACATACATGATTTTTAATTTGTAACCTATAACAATAAACAATAATGATGATTATTTTTGCTAAAACGATTTTTAGAATTACGGTATATTTTAGTGTTTTAAATTAAAATACCTAAAAAAGGTGCGGCAAAATTTTCCTCCACCCGGGCGGCTGACATCCACGTTTCGCAACCGCGGTGCTGTACCCTTCCAAATGGGCCACGGAGCGCGACAAGCGTTCGTACGTCCTTCATCCTTGTCTCTTTTCTCCCCTTACACAAACACACGAACACTTATATGCCATACATGACTGGAGATGAGTCTGTAGCTGAGAACTAGTCCCAGCTGGGAATGGGGGGGAGGAGTGATAGTTGGTAGAAAACACGAATACCGGCGTGTAGTTTGACGTCGAATCTCACGATCCAGACGAGAAGAAAACCACTACTTACTGCGGTACAAAACACACTTCACCTACAGCACTAATGACGTAAGGACACTGTCAGAAATTTCTGCATTACTTTTAATGTAAACGTACTTGAAAGTAATTTTCAATTGGACGTAAATTAAATTTAATGTACACGTACAGTAACTTTTTTTTTCCTAGGGCTTTTATCCAGCCGACAGCCGGATGCCCTTTACGTCCCGGAGGGACGCATATTTGACCATACACTAGACAAACACTTGCGGGTTCCTCTGATCTGGGGTCAGCAGAACGCGAGGCCCTCCGCGACAACACACATTCTGTCAAGGGACAAACAGCCATGCCCAAGGCGGGACTCGAACCCGCGACCCTTCGGACCGAAGTGCTGAGTCGGTACTCGCTCTTAGCCACCTCGGTCATCCAGGTCGGCCCGGTAACTTTAATGTACGTATACAATTAAATTTAATGCACACAAGAAAGTTAAATTAATAGTCGTACATTAAATCAATATTGATTTTAATTTAAGCATTAAATTTAAGGTACAGATACATTAATCTTCCTTTAATGTAAAACGTATATTAAAATTCATGTACATCTGCACATTAAATCTACATTAAATTTAATGTAATTTCTGACTGTAGTTTACTGTCGCAGAACCAATAAACACTCTCTCAGATCCGACGGCAAGGAACATCCTCGGCGGTTAATCATTTTTATAGAAAGTCATGTGACGTGATCGTTGGCAACGACTATCCTAATTCTCCATCTCTGGAGGCAAGGAATCAAATTGTAACCTCTTATTTCTATGGAGTTAGTGATAACGAAGAGAGTTCATGAAGGGTGTTTTGAGAGTTCTCCAGTTTCTGCATGTCTTTCATTTCATAAGTTCATTACTCATTTTCTTAATTCACATACGACAACTCATTCCGCATAGGAACGAGCTCAACTTTGCATACGTCAGACTGCAATACACAAGTAATTCATAAAAAGTAACAATTTCAAGCCAACGTGTTCTGACCCCTGCTTTGTCGTACTACTTTGTCATATGGATTACGCGTACACATGTACATGGAGATTACAATAACATCCGACATGAGACCTATTTAAACACATGAGCTCTTTTTAACTTTCCCAGACGTATAGACGATAAATTTACCCGTGATGTTTCTCCTCGATCACTTATTTTCGCCTTATTTTATTGGGGTGGACGATATTATATGCTCGAATGCACAGAAAATAACTGAATACCATCACTAAGTCAACTAAATAAAATGTATAAATCATTTTGTTGCATTTTCTGAAGTAAATACTTGATAAATAAAATATGGAGGAACTAAAAAATGATAATTTTTGTTACCTGAGTCGTGGAGTAGGGTCTCTTAGCACACGCAACCAGCGGAATTGTTTTCATATTCATAACTGACTCGTTAACATATCGAGGAGACGGAGGAGGGAGGGGGAGGGGGGAGGTCGCCAGAGGCAAGGGCGCCGCGTGGCCTCGCCGATAACCTCGCCCTCGGGCGGTGCAGCAACTCGGATACCGACATCTTCGCTCTTGTCTCTTCTCTCTCGCTGATTTATTTCCGTCTCGTCCTGCCTCCCTCGTATCCTTTCCGCGGTCTTCCAACTACTACGCGCTGTTGCCACTCCCTCCATCTGCTCTGACTTCCCCTTCCTGAGACATGCTGCCGTACCTACAACTTCTGCCACCTATGTATCCTGCTATCACTGATGTTGATTTATTTGTTAATTTATGTTTACGGGCACATCAACTGCTACAGTCATTAGTCCTGTTAGTGTTGTAATTTTTTGTCCTTGAAAGTGGCAGTCAGATCCGGCGCCGCCCTATATGTCCACTTGAGGTATTTCCCCCTTCATGTATAACCAACCCGGTCAGTGCAAGCTCGAATTTTCCGACTGGTCATGTTTAATGCTTGTCAATGTAAATGTGTGTTAGTAAAGAGAGGATGCGACAAGGAAGTGGAAGGAAAAATCGCAAGCGGTCCGCAGCTCATTTGTTACGGTACTGCTCCGGCATTTTTGGAATTGATCGAAGTCACGGAAAGTTATCTCTCATGCAGCCGGCTGCTAGAAATGACCTCCGGACAGCGGCTGAATTCTACCGAGCTATGAACCTAGTGCCGAAAATCTGCCACTGTGAGGACTGAAACACTAGTACCTCCCGGTGAAAGTCGGTGCCTCATCATCGTCAACTTCGCGGTTCTCATTCCTGACTGTTGTCTGCGAATCTGACATCTCTGTTTCTTTCCTATTGATCCACAGAACCATAGTCCTCAACATTCCCACTGACGTGGCGGCCTCTGGATACTGACGACCATGTTGCCTATGTCATTCTCATCATTCTTGCCTGTCCCGTTTACTCTTATTTATGCTATCCATCATTATTACTATTTCGACCTGATCACACTGTTAAGAACTAGGTGAACACGTTAACGGCGAGTTCAATCGACTGTCGATCCACGACCGCACACATTGAACCGTATAACTGCAACTGTTTCTTTTATCTACACTACGTCGAGTGTGTTTTAACGTTTTGTCCAATCCCTGATTCGGCTTCCATTTACATGCTCCTGGAAACCTTCAGCAACCAATGCAGCTCATTAGGGTCGCCCAAACGTCACCTCGGAGATACTTCTTGAATGACTTCTCGGAAATACCTCTCGAATGCGTCCAAACGTCACCTCGGAGATACCTCGTGAGCGAATCTCAACTAGAATCTTCCTTAATACCCGAGGTAGCCCGTTGACGAGTCTCGAGGTTTGCGCCTTTTCACGGGAATATGACCGTTTCTGATGGCGGCATTGCTGTAGTCTCTTGACCCATAGCATATCACATATCGTTCTTATCATTACCGAGTGAGGACAGTACACAGGGAATAGAGCCAGGATAAGAGTGTAAAGATGGTACATAAAGGAGTATTGCGAACATTCCGAAGTCACATTCACAACTGAAAACGGCCATGGATCATTGGATGTCAAAACCACAACCTTCGTGTAATGGGAATTTTGCGATCCTCCAGATCGGTTCTTTATCATATCGTATGCATAACGAATATACAAATTAACAAACAAGTACGTAAAAGACGTACGTCTCATGTCACATTTTTACCCGAACAGTATTACATCTCCTGAAAAACAGAGTTTATGCTGCCTCCTTCCAACCAATCTCTCATACCAATTTCACTTAAAAATCCAATTTCAGGGATGAATTTGAGGTATGAAAGACTTTGAAAAGTGACTTTAAAAATCTGTGTATATATTGCTTACGCGCATTCGCTTATTGTGAATTATTCATTGATTTAGTTAAGTATAAACGTATGTATTACGCATACAACGTATTAAATTATGTATTAACGCAAAACCATGCGTATATTCCAGTAGAATCGTCTGTGCTCCTGTTCTCTTATGAAAATGGACTACGGATTGTATCACACACCTGTACTCCGGATGCAAACAAGATAAATCCGGTGCCCAATACACAGAAACACGCTGTAGCATTGATTGCTGTCATTTCAGTTTCCACTGCTTTTAGTCTGCGATTTCATTTCATTTGCACTAACGCTTTGGTGAATTCCCAGATCTGGAATTACATATTGAATAGAGTGCTATAGTTACATAAAGATCAATCAGAAACGAGTGGCAGATGGCGTGTTTCACGTTAACACGTGACTTCTGAAAGTAGTTGCCATTCAAACGTCAAGGCCTTAAAGAGTATCAAATGCAGATTTCCTCTTCTTATTTTGGAGTTGCGTGAGATGCATAGTAATTGAAAATATTATGTTTTGAATACATAAAGCAACTTTTTCTATAAATTGTGCTTTGTTCGAGAAGTGAACGTTTATTCTGTTTTGTATTAATCATGGATATGTAGAGAATAAATCCTAGTCAATGTGTTGTATATAACATTTAACATTAAGTGGAATTCAGAAAATAGTGAATTGGTAATACATGAATGATCATGAGCATTCTTACACAGATGCAAAAAAATTAACGTAAAAATTTTTTGACATGTGTACAAATGATAGGTCTCCTTTGTTTTGCTGTCAAAATAATTGAGTGGTTAAAGCTTCTCAATGATTGCTATTAAATTTCCTTTCCACGACAAAAGTAGTGCAGACAGTAACAATTTTATACATATTAGCTCTTATTATCATTATCAAATGATTTGAATTAACTATTGGCAATTTTTTAAAATTGATATTACAAAGGTCAATAATGCAGTTAAACTAGACCAACCACTTAGCTGAACTATTCCTTTGTAGTAAAGCTAGTCTTAAGAGTTACAACCTTTATTTTTAGTTCAATGTTATTTAAAACAATGGAAATGGAGCATGTCTATATGAAAAAATGATGACAAAAATATATGATTTTCTTCTACTGTTACCAAAAGCTCAGTAACAAAATATAGGGTGAAATGTGTTGTATGTCGAAACGCGGGCATCTTGCATTTTCTCTGATATTACAATAATATGTAATATGAATATAATAAGTACTGCGGACGTTGAAACACTTACAAATATGGAACTCGAAAATACTCTAGACAGAACATAAACTGATAATTTTATTACGTTGTAACTCACAGATTAAATGTGACAGGTGTACCTGACGGATGGACCGATCGAGTGTCAAGATCAATCTACGAACGTACTAAATATGAGAAATGAGTTGTAGGATAGTGTTCATTAAGCACCCCCATACTCGTGAATCATGACCCATTTGATATCTTGAGGGGAAACGGGATTTCTGAGGGGGCGAGTGGTTGGGACACCTGGACGCGGGGGCGGCGGCAGCGGGCCACATCCCCGAGCGGGGCGGGGCGGGGCGGGGCGGGGCGGGGCGGGGCGGGGCGGGGCGGGGCGGGGGCGGGGGCGGGGCGGGCGTGCCTGAGGTTAATGCGATGCGTGTCGGCGGTGTTTTTTCTCGCTCCGCCCCCGCCCCCGCCCCGCCAGCGAGGCCGCGCGCTGTCCCATCCAATATTCATGGGCGCGGGTCGGAGCGAGGGCGGCCGGCTATTCCCGGCCCATCGGCGCGCTATCATGCGACTCGGCAATCAGCCCCACTGATTATTCATTAACGCGCCGTATTTAAACAGCGCCGGCCGCCGGGCGCGGTGCTTCCCGCGCCGAGCAGAAGCTTCGGAGCCTGGCCTGGCCCAGCGCGGCGTCCGCGCGGCCGTCGCGTCGCGTCGTGTCTCTTTATTTATTTACGCGCTATGGTACTCACGCAGGATGGTGCTGGAGTGTCTCGTAGGGTAATCAGACAGGAAAAACGAAATGCTGACATACGAACTGTGCACAATCGAAGCACCTCAATGAAGTGGTGATGTGATGGTCACTTGGCGGTGGATTGATTTGATTTTTTCGTGTTTCCGGGCACGTCAACTGCTTTGGTCATTAGTCCCGTTAGTGTAGTGCATGGTTTTTCTCGGGATATGCGCGGTGATCTTCCTCCGCTGGATGGCGAGATCCGGCGCCGACCTACCGTCGGCTAGTGGGGTTTCCCCCTAACCAAGACTCTCCCACCAGCGGGACACAGTCCCAGCCGGGACAAGCTCTAAGCTCCCGACCGGCCTCCCGGAATATGTGGTAGTGTAGTGCATGTTAGTGTAAGTGTAGTGTGTAAAGGTAGAGGATAGGACAAGGAAGAGGAAGGACAGATCGCGCGCGGTCCGTGGCCCGTTTGTTAGGGTACTGCTCCGGCATTCGCCTGGTGATGATGGAAACCACGGAAAACTACCGATCAGAGCAGCAGGCCGCTAGAATTCTCCTCCAGACAGCGACTGAATTTGCCCTAGTGTCGAAAATCTTGCCGCCGTGGGGAGTGGGAACCTAGGACCTCCCGGTCAGAGGCGTTGCAGTGACATCAGTTGATGCACTGAGCTACCGCTCCCGGTGCTTGGCGGTGGAGATAACTTCTGCGACAGAGGTTTGAATTCCGGTACTCCACATCTTGTTCACGTATGACTAAATAGTGTTTACTGGACTTTGTACTGTGATAGTGCTGGAAGATGGTAAATGGCAGAAAAACAAATGATCTGATTTGCGATAGGAGTAAGAATTTGGAATAAAAAGGAAGAACAAAGAATCAAAAACGTGAGTTCGTTCTTAACTAATCAACACTTTCGGCAACATAGACAGAATTGTATATTACTCATAAATTTTACAATTCTTATCAATGGCATCGTTATCTGTGTAAGATGAATTGCCACCAGGAAGGTAAAAAGCTGGAAATTGCCACCAGAAAGATAGAAATGAAAACGTGAGTTAACGATTGAGAATTGTTTTTCATTTGTCATAGTACTGAAATTAAATACGATTTGTAATGTTTAGACAATATATTCTGCAATAATTTCGAAACTAATTCTGATTTTTAATTCTAATTGGTAGTTTGTTTAAAAGGATATATTACTGATAATATAAATATATGCAAACTGTAAAAGCATACTTAGTATAAGAGAAATAGTTTCGACAACAATTTCTACGTTTTTGCCGTTAAAGCGTTGAAATTCATCTCGCAGTTTGTTCCATCTCGCAGTTGAAGTGTTGAAAATAACGGTCTATAAATCTACGTTTGGGCATTTTCTCCGCAAATCTGTAAAACCTCTTCCTCCCTCTCCTCTCCAAGAAATGAGAAAATATGAAAAGTTGTGTAACTTCGGGTTGACAAGTCCAACCGGTCCCCAGTGCCAGAGAACCCCGACCTGGTCACTTTTTTTCTTACTCACAGCCCTGCTGCTTCTCACCCCAACTTATGCTACCACATCTCTTGCAAACAATTAATAGTAACTAACTTCTTATATTTAACCATTGTTTATAATGACCTATAAACTAACGTTAATCAAACGAGAATTCACATTCCCTACCTTCATTTTTGTTGATTATTTACTACTGTTATTTATCATTTTAAATCAGTTTCTTATTTTCCTCAAATGTGTCCATTCTGATCAGGAATTACCATTTTTGATTGAATACGAAGCGCCAAAAATAACTAATGCTATTTTAATGTATAATTATTAATTTCATCAGTATTTATAAGAAACGTATTACAATAAACAAATTATGTGGATAAAATAAAATATCGTGTCATTCAGCTTTAAACTTCAGTTAATATGTTTTATTATAATCAGATATTCAAAATATTTAGACTATGTTGCATCTAATAATATGTTTTCTAAATTATTCAAAGGCTCTTAAAACCAGTGCCTATCTTAACTCGTTTATAAGTTTCCTTGCGGTTTACCAGCCACGGCTCGTTGACCATTTTACACGCACTCACCCTTAAACCATTGCATCACCTTCGGAGCGTCTCAGGTACCACACAACCATAAGCTACATGTCATTGTCATTTTCCATCTCTAAGAACGATGTGGATCTCTCCATCTCTGTCTGAAAAACATATAGCACCCACTCCGAAGACATACCTCGGCCAAACCCCACAACCTGCCCATCACTTTCCAAGTCTCCTCCTTTACTATCAGCATTTTCCCTTTCCCTCTCATATGCAGTCTACTAGATAACAAACATTTTGCTACCCTCCGGAACTCTCGTTGTCACCGCTGATCAATACCTAGTGTCATCACCGTTTTACCGCGCCATTCTCGCCTTCGCTGTCAGCTTCTCTTCTCGGGGTGCAAGTTTACGCTCCGTTCCCTCCCTCCGTGTATCCTCCTCTCTTCGTTCTCTCGCCCGCTCTCTTTCCCTCGCCATTCATTTCACACCTGGGACGCCTGGCAGCAGCGGACAGACGTGAAAAATTAGCTCAAATTTATGACTGGCTCGGAAACGGGGCTGCTTGCATGCCGTGACGGTTTTTGCTCGGGCCGAGGGCGGCGGCAGGGGCGGGGCGGGGCGGGGCAGGGTGGGAAGGGGATGGGCAGGGAGGGGAGTCGGACAGAGGACGATGAATCATGGAGCAGAGTGGGCCCCCCCGATTCCAGCCCGTCCGCCCGCTCGCCGCCGCCGCCGCCGCCGCCGCCGCCGCCGCCGCCGCCTCCGCCGCCGCCCTCAGTCGCCGGGATATCCGTTCATTATCAAGTGTAGCTGATGTACGCTGTTGCTCCCGCCGTCGCCGCAGTTTATGAGCTACAAGCGCCAACCCCTCCGAACCGGCGATTTAAAAAAACCCTTCCACCTAGCGCGCCCTGTTTTCCGACCCCCTCCCTGCCTTCCCTGGCCCTGCGCGCGCTGGACCAATGGGTTTCTGCGCGCTGGCTGCGCGGGCAGGGCGGGACGGGGGAAAAGGCGGGGGCAGGGGTGGTTGAGCGGGGGAGTCTGACACAGCGGCGCGTCCTGGCCCGTACAGTGCACCCATTTTCAATACTTTTTGGTCTACATTTGTGTTTATTTGACAGTTTCCAGGGAAGCGATAGTGACCGAAGGAGAGCTCCCTTAGCATAGCAGCCGGGAAGGGGTTGAGTAAAACCGAAAGGTAGCCAACCGAAAATAAAAGGAAAATCTAATCTTTGTATTTATACCAGTACACTTACGACCCACATTGCAACTGGCGAACTGCTTAAATCGTGGGAGATGCAGCGACAATTAGAAATGCATTTCACTTCGTTAAAAAAACATTATATTCGCGGTACGAGAATGGGGAGTTTTGCGAAAGTGTTTATAAACCTGCGTATTTGAAACCCAATTCACTAAATAAGCGATGTAGTTATCAGTAGGGGGCGAATTGTTTTTGTAATGTAAAGTAAAATATTTAATATAGTACACTTCGTACTAATAGTTTCCGAAATACGTAAGAAAAATTGCAAATATGAATAATAGAAATATACAAAGGATATCCGGGAAGTAAGGGTACAAAGGAAGTAAGTGTTTTACTCATTCACAACGTCATATATTTAAATGAAACTTACAGGGAAAATAGTAAAAGTATTATATGATTTTTTAATGTAATCACAATTTACTTCAGCATACTTTGTCAGAGTTGAGACAACGTTCATCATTTCTTCGTCGTAGTGATATGACGCCAACTTGTTAAGGCGCAACACCTTACGTTTCCCATTTCTATTTTAACCACGCCGTCATCAACAAGTTTTCCACCCAGGTGTTCTTTTTGATGATAGTTATTAGGTGCCAGATTGGGACTGTACGAAGGGTGGTTTTAAACTGATCAAATTCCGGGCCAGTCATTGTCATGAAGATAGACTCCATTCGATAGCTTCTTGCAGCATTTGTTTGGAAACGGTGTACACAATAACTAAAATTGACATTTCGTACCCATTTTGTCTCACGTTTTCGGGACGTAATATGAATGAGTGAAAACCAGAACGGTATAAATGACATTTTATAAATTCTGAGAAAACGTTATTTAATTCAATATCACTGTAGAATCGATGTGCTTTGTTTCATCATTAAAACCACGACATTTCAATTGTTCATTAAAACCTCGAAATTACATTGGCACTGAAATATAGCCCAATTTAAACCCTTTTTTCTCAGAATATAAAAAATTTCACTTATGCCATTCTGGTTTTCATCCGTTCAATCATCCCCATAAACTGAAACGATTTCGCGATGAATCATGGCAGCGCTCATGCCCCTGGCGTTCTTGTAGAGTAACAAACACTTTGTCTTGGCTGGAGATGGAATGAGACCGCTTACCTTCCGCCACCACAATGAGAGTAAGGACGCTACTCACATGCATTACCACACGATCGCTTCAGCTACCTTTACTCTGTACAGCAGTGGTACCAATTGCGAAAAATATATTTCCCAGGAAGAGTTACGTGCTTTCTAACCTTACTTTTCGAATTCTCCTTGTTAGTGTTTAAATTTTATTGATATAAGTCGTTTTCGTACAAAACTTTCTGTACTAGACATAGCCAAACAGTTAGTGTAATGGATTAAAAAGAGGGAACCTTTAATGTTTTCAGAAGTAATTTTATCTGTCTGTCTGTCTGTACTTGAAGCGACAGCCCACGTATGGGCTATGGCCTACCAGCAGCGTCCCGGCCTCGCGGCCATGAGTTAAGGAGTACGTGTGGTTAGAACGAAGACATCCCCACGCCGTATTCTGCTCTTCTCAATCTGCGAAGTGAGTTTTCTCATCATCACATAGCAACATGTACTGGGACGCTGTAAGGAAAACGCACATCTTGCCCGACCGGGAATCAAACCCGGGGTCGCGTCATGGAAAGCGAGCACGCTGGCCAATGAGCTAAACCGGCAGCGCTAAAGACGTAATTTAATACCACACAATAAATACAAAATACACAATACGTATGCAATATTTGCAATGCCGTTTAGGAATGAATACAGTCCTGAATGTTATCCTACAATTGATTTATTTATTTATTTATTTTACGTCAAAAAAACAGTTAAAAAACTGCGTATGACGTGCTATGGGGAAAAGTTAATTGTGTGCACATTTTCAAAATTCTGTGATCCCTACACTAAGTCATATACTACTTAAATTTTGAATACAATCTTTGCTATTTGCACGTCTCTTAGATTAAATTAATTACTAATTCTGCAAATAAGTTTGAGAACTTGCTGGCAGAATACACTAACTTAACATTACAGAACTTAACAAATACACAAAATTTTAAAAAATTCACAAAATTTACAAATTAACATGAACATTTTACCGCGCAAGCTCTCATAGCACTCCACCTCACCACACTTCACTTCACCACACTGCTAATCACCGAGTTTTAATGGGTTTCTTACACATTCCTTCTCACACATCTCGTCGAATTTCGAAAATCCCAGACCCAGCGCCTTCTCCACGCAACATGTCATGGCATCCGATGCACCGCCACCTGACTGAAGGTGATGCGCGACCACATTACCACACTACAGCTCATCTGTGACAGCTGCGGTTAGGGCTGGAGCTGTGGCAATCCCAGTCTCCCTCTCCACTAAAATCAAATAGAGAAATTGCCGCATGGCGTTAGTTTTACATGTAGAAACACTTCCTCAACATTTATATCACTGTTTGCAACGAGTGTGGACGGCGGTGCGCGAAACGGTAATGAATGGGGCATGTGTTTGCCCTCTGTGTGTTCGCGTATTGATACTCGCGTTCTGGCGCGTGGTTTTGTCGCTCATTTAATGGTCGAAAAATGAAATATGCGGCGCGCGCACGCGATCTATCGCCCATTGGTTGTGTCTTGTGGAAAGGGGTACAAAGCGTGACGAAACGCTTTTATACCTTCGCTTTCAAAGGCTTATAGAAACTCACAGATTTATGACTCAAAGAATGCCTACCGAGAGAAAACGACAACTACAATTTCGAATTTGCGCAATTTAAAGTTTAAACGCTTCTTCTTTCGCGCGGCATGTTTAGGGCTTTCATCAATAATTCTTCTTACTTAACATTGATTTTTCGTGATAAAATAAACAAGAATTGTTTTACAGTGATTTTTTCGTAGTGAGCATTTTTTCAGTAAGTGATTTATTATTAGAAAGTTTAGTATTTCTACATGGGCGTATTTAAATTGATTAACAGAGAGCAAGCGATTTGTGTCAGAAGATACAGGCGTAAACAAAAATACGCAAGATTGTGAACAACTTGTCACTGACTTCCTAATTGATCATTGGACGAAAAAGGGTAATAATTTCATTTTCAGTTTCTGAATTGAAAATCAATGTGATACAATCGTTATTTTTAAAGAGAGAGTTTTCAAGTTTCTGACAACTGAAAAGTGAATTTCCTCTGCAATATTCCAATATTCTTTACTGATTAAACTGTTTAACACAGGAAAAAACATGTTGACATTAACGCATTTCACGAAAGAGCATTTTCGTTGCCAAAAGTTGAAATATGTATCCAAGTTCTACAGAATTATTTAACACACATACTCTCCGTCTACTTATGTACCCTAATTGCATTCCGTTTTCTATCTATTGACCATTTATTTGCGAGCACTACGATAAGTTGAAATTTTAACATTTAGGAAACTTCTAACGAACAAAAAAACTTTGTGTCACCAAGTGAAACATTGTGCGAAATAACATGATACGTTTTGGAAAAAAACATACGATTCTACATGGAATATAAAAATGGCAAACATTTCAAAGAAACGTTAATATGGAAAGTTGATAATGGAGAGACATGCTCCATTTCGTAACTCGCCTCTTCGTCCTGCTACCTCACACCTCTACGCTTGGGATATCCTCCTCCCCGAACTTGTCGCCAACCTCATATCCCACCTCGTGCCTCTACCACCTTATGCCACCTCATGTAACCTCATGCTTTTACCCTTGGGATATCCTCCTCCCCGAACGTGTCACCAACCTAATATCCCACCTCGTGTCTCTACCACCTTATGCCACCTCATGTAACCTCATGCTTATACCCTTGGGATATCCTCCTCCCCGAACGTGTCGCCAACCTAATATCCCACCTCGTGTCTCTACCACCTTATGCCACCTCATGTAACCTCATGCTTTTACCCTTGGGATATCCTCCTCCCCGAACGTGTCGCCAACCTAATATCCCACCTCGTGCCTCTACCACCTTATGCCACCTCATGTAACCTCATGCTTTTACCCTTGGGATCTCCTCCTTCTCGAACGTGTCGCCAGCCCAACCATTTCACCTCGTGACTCTACCACCTCCTGCCACCTCATACAACCTCATGCCCTTACCCTTGGGATCTCCTCCTCCCCGAAAGTGTCGCCAACCTAACAACTCTCCTCGTGTCTCCCGCATCCAACCTTGTGACTCTCCAACCCTTGCCATCTCATGTCACATCGTGCTCCACCCCTGTCCTGTCCTCCCCGAACAAGTCACCAACCCAACCACCCTCATCCCCACCACCGCACGCGCCGCCCTCGGTTCCGCTTCCCCTCCTCTCCGCTCCGCTCCGGCCACAGCGCTTCCGGCGCGTGGCGGGGCGATTCACGCAGCCCGCCCCGCCCCGCCCCGCCCCGCGACACAGCGGCGCGTCCCCGCATTAGCATGGCCATCGACTTAACATCGACATAAAGCGCCACGGCCCACCGCCGCCGCAGGTGCAGCGGCCAGCCCGCGCGATCGCGCCGCTCCGCTCTACGCCGCCAGAACGCCATTAGCATGATAACGCGCGGTAAGGCGAGCGCAGGCGGGCAGCGCGCTCCCTTTTGTGGGCCCCGCCCCCCGCGACGCCGCCCGCGCTGGCGCCGACGCGCGAACGCCGCTTTGTCAGGGGCGCCGTATTTTATAACTTATTCATAGAGAGTTAATTTTTGTACTGGTCATGCGAAAACAATTGCGCGTGTGTGAGTGCGCGGAGCGGCCGGCGCGGCGCTTGCGAGGGCTCTGCACGGCTCGGCGCTGCTTTATGTTTTTTGTTTTTTTTAATTTTTTTTTTCGGCGTCGCCGTGCGCGTGTGTGTAAATTCTGTGCACTTCATCACCCCCAACAGGCAGTTTTAAAATAACACGTACACAGGCCGCTCTCCGCGCGAGGGATGAGGACGCGCCGGCGGTGGAGAGAGGGCGGGTGTCGGGGGAGGACGCGGAAGGGGTGGGGGAAATAACTGCGGGAGAACGCGGCGAGAGGCCGCACGCTGTACGTGCAAATGTCGCGGGATATATAGAGGCCGGCATTGTGTCACGCTGTAATTATACTGCGTTGCTATTTGCCAAATATGATGGAGGTGAGGACATTTTTCATGGAGTCCCCGATACGCTACGTCATGCAGCGGCCGCGGCGAGGCGGGCGCCGGCGCGGGTGGGGGAGGGGGCGGGGCCGCCCGGGGAATGGGGCGGAGGGTTGATATCGGCGCGGTCCATCGTGCGCCGCCAGTGGATCGGGGACGGGGGTGAGAAAGGGAGGGCAGGGAGGGGCGGGGTGGAATCGCCGTCGGCTGTGACGGACCGGCAGAGCGCACTGCCGCAGAAATCGCTTGCGCGAGCGTGAATACGTTGGCGAGGGGCGGGGGCGGGTGAGGGCGGGGGCGGGGGCGGTGCCGGGGGCGGCGCGGGGTGAGGTCCGCTGAATGGATCGGCGGAGGCTGTTTTCGGATAACGAAACAATGCGGTTTTGTCGATTGAGAATAAGAGCGGCGATGTTCAAGTAGAACGCCGAGCGTGCTCTTTAATGAGCGGGCAGCCTGCCGCGGGGCGGTGCATCTGCCCGGTTAATAATCTGCCATATTTCGTGTGTTTGATGGCGCTGATATTTTGTTGGAGATAAAGTGTTTTTGTGCTGTCCTTTCATACCTCTAAAATGAAGAGAATGTCGAGTTGATACGATTTTTTTTTTTTCTGGCATTTGTATTAGATTGCAATTGTAATGTGCTTAATTTAATCTCTTTCGGTAAAATGCTCTTAGAGTTCCTTCAAGAACATTTAAGAATATAATATATTATAGCTAAGCATACATTAAATTCAATATTTCTTCAGTTTCATATGTTCAAACATGACATTTTGGTTCAGCAATTTCATGTTCACGAATTCACAAATACACCCGACTTGAATCAATTCGATTGCTTTCATTTACTCCATACCTTTCAATGTTGAAGATAAACTTAAGAAAATTGGGGTTGGTTTTGCATAGAGTTATGAACTGTTCTTGAATTTTTTTTTCTTAAGAGTTTCCAGAAATTTAATATATTTATCCACCATTCCAATCAAACTCAATTCAATTTTTATGCGTTCATTACTTCATTGGGAGATGTACTGACTCTGCTGAATACAATCCAGTGACGCTTTTACTCTTTTAATAGAAAATTCTTCGTGGACGTAACAAGACATAATAAGTAAATGGTATAAGAATTTCTAGAAGTAAAAACATATTTCCTGTTAACATTTATCAATGTAACTAGAGTTTATGAGTCGCGAACTCTAATATAGTCTTCTCAAGAATTTGAAATAATTTCCCGTTAGTAATGAGGAACGTGGTATTTCTAACAGATTGGACACCTTTTTCATATTTGGACCTCTATTTCTTTTTTGTTTCCATACTTTATGTAATTTTCTCATTTTTATATCTCTATGTTATAAACCCACAGAAGATGGGAAAAGTGATTCCCGAAAGTTAACTTTGGGTATGATGTAAAAAATATTGTAACTGTTACTGTTGTGGTTGATTATTTTCTAACTCACGTTATGAAGAATCACAAGGTATCTGCTACCGCGAAATTTATTTGACATATTATTCATACATATGTAATGACTAACAACATTCGGCTGATAAGAGGTCACTAAAAATATGTTCGCTCTAAGAGGAGGGGGAGATGTGAAAGATGTAACAAATTGAACAGTGGGGCGGAACTGAATTAGAAATGAATGTTATTCTCATTAAATATTATTATTTGGTTTAGAAATATCGACTGTTACCGTTGTGGTTGATTATTTCCTAACTCACATTATAATGTGTCAATAGTGGGGAAGTTTTCTTTGGGGATAGTGGAAATTGGTCTTATGCACCTCGCGCTCTCCCAGGGGGGGAGGCATCACGGGGCGGCCCTCGATGCAATCCCGGCGTCACGTCGCGTCGCGTCGCGTCACATCGCGTCGCGTCGCGTCGCGTCACGTCGCGTCGCGTCGCGTCGCGTCGCGTCATGTCGCATCGCATCGCGTCGCATCGCATCGCATCGCATCGCATCGCATCGCATCGCATCGCATCGCATCGCATCGCGTCGCGTCGTGTCGCGTCGCGTCGCGTCGCGTCGCGTCGTGTCGTGTCGTGTCGTGTCGTGTCGTGTCGTGTCGAATCGCATCGCATCGCGTCGCATCGCGTCGCGTCGCGTCGCGTCGCGTCGCGTCGCGTCGCGTCGTGTAACGTCGCGTCGCATCGCGTCGGCTGCGTCGGCCGCGTGAAGAAATATGCGCACGTGTAATTAGGGGTCATTAGGACCGCAACGAGCGCTCGCTCCGTAAATTAATTAACCAAATTGTTTCGCGGCGCAGATACACTTGTTCGGCCCGCCCATTATCGCTGGAAGGAGCCGGCCACTTAAATGTATTCATTAGGAACGCCGGCAACGCACTAGGACACCGTTGATGCTGGCGGCGGCAGTAAACCTCCATTAGTAATTCTCAGTGCAGGGTTAAAACGCGTTTTCTTAAAGTACGTATGTTGTAATTTTAACTGAATAATCCTTTGGCAATGTTTTAGAAATTATGATGCTTCAAATAGATTAGTCCCTATTAAATAAACTTACGGGAAAGTTGTGAATACTTTTATACTTCTGAGGGAAGTAAGATTAAGGAGTAAGTTCATTCCAAGGTAATCAAATATTGGCTTTTACTTTATTACTATTTTCAGAGATTTAGGAATCCATTTGAAACACTCCTTTTCTATAGAAAGACACTTAATCCAAACGTTTATTCGTTATGAATGCTTTCACACACTACGTTAACGTTGCAAGAGCCAATTATGTAAGCGAACCGAAATTGAAATGAATGTTTTAATAATTGAGAAATGTGTTGAAAAATATTCGCTTTGCCAGGTACTCTTTCTGTGTATGTCCCCACTGTTAATAGATCACTTGATGAAAATCACTAAGTGGTTCTATACGTCCTAGAAGAATACTCACGCATTTTGGAGTAAAAGCCTTCTTTTGAGGATCTGATTAATGAGGACATTGCAAAACCAGGTGAAATTTCGGTGTTATCGTTGAATGCTCTCCCCAAAACTTGGTTAAACTAATTAGTGACTTGCCAGTACTGAAAGTTAATGATAAGGCTGAAACGATAAGAAGGTTATCGGAGAAGTGTTTGTAATTCGTTTTCCTGCTATCCAATAATGGTGAACTCGCAGAACGGATAACGCGACAATTGTTACGATAAAGGACAACCATAAACAAATGTTCTGTCGTGAGGCGAATTACCAGTGTGTAATGGAAGTCCCCACTCCTTTTCCAAAGGCGAGATTTTCTTCCCTGCTGGCAATGAATAATGTTTACTCTGTAGTGCTGAGATCAGCACTTTGTGAAGCCACAGTGACATGACATTCACAACACATGGCATCACAACAGGCGTCGTCGTGAGATTCACAACGGGATTCGAACCCGAGATTCTTCTCGTGAAGATATTCACACAAACTGACAACGCTAGAAACACTGGCCGAGAATACATCTCCAAGCCTAAAACGAGCATAGTTGCGGGAAATAACACTGGGAAGTAGTTTCAATGTTTTAAAAAGGAGAAATTAGTGTGCACACCAATAGTTTCGCCAAATAATTCATTTTTTGACCCCTATAATTTCAATACTAGTATTTGCCCTCATTTTATCCCTCGTACGGTGTCTGAAATTTACAATCAAGTACTACACCTGGGGTTTTTTTGAACGCCAAGTTTTACTGGCAATTGAAAGTGGTAAACACGAATGTGTACGATAATATACTGAGTGTAAATATTTGTTTTTATATAAGTATACTTGTTATGAGTTAGTTTCAATAACATAATAAATATAATTTATTCATATTAAATATTTCCGATAAAGAATAACATCTACCGTACGTAACCTCCATTGTTGATACAAACTGCTTCAGAAATAATTATAGTAGTTTGTGAAAGTTATTTGGAGATAAATCAGATATTGACGATATCAGACGCATTTTTTGGAGCTCATGACAAGATATTTCAAATGAGAATAGGGAAATAACAGGCTATACCTTAGATCAAACCAGTCTCATGTAACGAAAAAAATTAATAACTCTCTAATACAACTTTTAAAATATATGAATATGCTTTGGTATCTGCTTTATAAGAGCATGAATGCATATCTAGAAGAAAAATATTAACAAATTAATGATTACGGGGTCCCAAACGACTCCAAATATGGTACGATGGTTAAATTAAGACCTTGATTATTTCTTCGTCTTTCCGTTAAAAAAATCGCCGTTCAAAAAACATTTAATGTCTCCAAGTCCAAGTTTTTAAATATTTGCATAAAACATTTTTACGAGGAAAGAAAATAGTTCGTATCCCGCGCCCAGCGAATTAGTGTGACATATGCTCGTATGGAGCGGGCCCATCAGCGGCGCTTCCCACGGGAAAGGCAGGCGGTGCATTAGGCGAGCCCGGAAGTCCGACTGAGAATTCCCCGCAGCGGGCTAATCGTTTGCGTCCGCGGCTGCGCGCGCAGGCGCTAGGAGTCTTTCCGCGGCGCGCGGCCACCGCCATGCGTTGTCGCCTCCGCGGCTGACGCCCGGTCGCGCGCGATGATTCTGCAGCTCTCACGCTCCCACGCTACATACTTCTTTTCTACATTTCCCATTCACAGTAGCCCTGGGTTGGTGGGAGTTTACTTGTCTATGGGTCAGTATACAGTTTCTTTTAATACTTATAGCGGCTTTGGGTATTAGAGGAAGAGCTACAATTTTTTTTTCGTGTTTCCGGGCGCGTCAACTGCTTTGCTCATTAGTCCCGTTAGTGTAGTGCATGTTTTTTCTCGGGAGATGGCGGTGATCTTCCACCGCTGGATGGCGAGATCCGGCGCCGACCTACCGTCGGCTAGTGGGGTTTCCCCCCAACCAGGACTCTCCCACCAGCGGGGCACCGCCCCAGCCGGGACAAGCTCTAAGCTCCCGACCGGTCTCCCAGAATATATGGTAATGTAGTGCTTGTTAGTGTAAGTGTGTGTGTAAGGGGGAGAGGATAGGACAAGGAAGGGGAAGGACAGATCGCGCGCGGTCCGTGGCCCGTTTGGTAGGGTACTGCTCCGGCATTCGCCTGGTGTTGATCGGAGAAACCACGGAAAACTATCGATCAGAGCAGCCGGCCGATAGAATTATCTTCCAGGCAGCTACAATTTAAATATACTAAGCTAAAAGTAACTTAATTTTGTATTATCTCAAATACTAAAACTTAATGGACTCTTTGACGTACCTGATATGTAATGGAAATTGTTATTTGTTCTCTTGTTACTGTATTTGGTATTTGGGTCGTTTCTTTCCGACTTTGCCGGCTACCTAACGGTGTTCTCGCGCCTGGGCTCTGCTTAATTTCCACGAGAGGCACTACGTCATGTAGTGAGCATTGTATCCAGCAAACTCCGCCTGCCTGAGACTTTTCTTTCCTGGCATATCTATAGAAATTCAGGCGATTTTATTGGAAAACAACAGCGCTATTTTTCCTCCACCGGGAATCGAGATCGGGAACGCATCACTGAAAGCCATTCCGCTCTCTGAGTCACCCCATTCTCTTTATAATGACTGAAATTTTGGAGTGAATTTTCGTCTTCCTTTTTTCCGTTCACCTATCATTCATACTTTACCGCGTTCTCCACCGCATCCCATTCAGGAAATCTGCGTGGTACAGCAGGAAAATAACGTTTGCAGAAAAGAAGGCATGATGTGTTTTTCTAACGATCTTCTATTTCGTTTTTATTCTAAACTAAACAAGTTTAATGAAAGTGACTTTTAATCATTATTCTGGAAGTATAAAAAGTGAAAAATTCGAATGTAATTAAACAGGGGCTGTCTGAGGTGGCTCAGGGCATCAACGTGCAATGCCGGGAGGTCGTAAGGTTCGGGACCCGACGGCAGCAGAATTTTTGACACTTGCTACGTAGCTAAAGCAAGTTCAACCGCTGTCTAGAGGAGAATTCTAGTAGCGAGCTGTTCTGATTCGTAGATTTTTGTGGTTTGTCCAATCAATAGCAGGCGAATGCCGGTGCAGTACCCTAACAAACGGGCCGGTCCTTCCTTTTCCTTTTCTTACTCCTAACTTACATTTATACTTATAAGCACTACACCACCATAGATATAGGGAGATTAGTTTGTCGCGGCTAAGGCGGTGCTCCGCTGATGGGAGATACATGGATGGAGAAAACACCGCAAGCCGATGTAGGTCAGCGCCGGATCTCACTATCCAACGGGTGAAGAACACCGCCACGGGCCGTAATAAGCGTATACACTACACTTACGGGGATAATGATCATAGTAGTTGTCGCGCCCAGAAAACACGCACAATCAATGAATTAATGGAATAAAATTCTGAATATAACTGTACTCAACATTTTTCAACGTCTAATGTTTTCAACAAATTACATTTAAAAAATTCGGCCACAATTTACAGCATTCAGATAGTACTTTTTACTGTTCATCATTTCTACACATTGGACGTCAAACTGCTCATCACGTTTTATTTATTATTGGGAAAAAATTAATTTTCACTTAAGAAATGTAATCGATCTGATTGATTGTTTAATTTGAATAAAATGTTGTAAGTATAGAGTATTGTTTATAAGAGATAATAAATAAAATAGTAAAGGAAATTGTTTGTGCTTTTAGAGCCACTGATAACACGGATTTAAATTTCAATATTATTTGTTAAAACTTTTTATGCTTTAAACGAATTACAATATTTTATGAGGTACTCGTTGATGAAAGAAATGTATTAATCTACTTTATAAATGTCACATGTCTCAGCAAAGTTATATCGTTTCGAATGATCACCTTGTATTTAATCGTCTTATATTACCGTTTTTTATATCAGGTGTTCGTATGTCAGAAAGAAGATGAACTGCTTTTGAAACGATCCAAAGCGTTACGAAGCCCTAAAAAACGCATTCGTCAAAACATATGGGCTTTGCTCAATGCATTGCTGATCAGATTGTGCGGCTAAAGTTTTATTTACGTTACCATCAACTAATCGGGCGACTCCTTCTCGAGGTATCATCAAGTTGTCCCATAATTCATTCGCGGCGAACCGCTCACACCCTCGACGCACAGAGACAACTTGTCTACAAAACAAGCAACTGCGATTACCGGTTCTCGAATCGACAGGCGCGCGATAAGGCAGAGCGGGGGCACGTTACGCGCGCCAGCGAACGCATGAAAGCGCGCGGAGAAACTTTCCCGCTTCGTTATCGCGCGCGTGGTCACTCGCTCGCGCAACCTCGCTGGACGGGCGGGCGGACGGACGGGCCCGAAAAAATTAATCGCCGCCACCCCGGCGTGCGGCGACGCAGGGCCAAGGGCCCGGGGGAGGAGGGTGAGCGGAGGGCGGGCGGAAGGCGGGCGGTGGGCGGGCGGAGGGCGTGCGGAGGGCGGAGGGTGGGTGGAGGGCGGGTGGAGGGCGGGCGGAGGGCGAGCGGAGAGCGGGTGGAGGGCAGGCGGAGGGCGGGCGGAGGACGGGCGGAGGGCGGAGTGGGGTAAGCGAGGCGGTGGAGGGCGGCGGAGGGCGCCGGAAGGTGGAGGGCGGGCGGAGGGCGCGGAGGGCGGGCGGAAGCGGCGGCGGAGGGCGTGCTGAGTGGACGGCGGAAGACGAAGCAGGAGGGCGGAGGGTGGTGGAGGGCGGGTGGAGTGGGCGGGCGGAGGGCGGCCGGAAGGCGGGTGGAGGGCGGGCGGAGAGCGGGCGGAGGGCGGGCGGAGGGCGGGCGGAGGGCGGGCGGAGGGCGGGCGGAAGGCGGGCGGAAGGCGGGCGGAAGGCGGGCGGAAGGCGGGCGGAGGGCGGGCGGAGGGCGGGCGGAGGGCGGGCGGAGGGCGGGCGGAAGGCGGGCGGAGGGCGGGCGGAGGGCGGGCGGAGGGCGGGCGGAGGGCGGGCGGAGGGCGGGCGGAGGGCGGGCGGAGGACGAGCGGAGGGCGAGCGGAGCGCGGGCGGAGCGCGGGCGGAGCGCAGGCAGAGGGCGGGCGGAGGGCAGGCGATGAAGGGCGAAAGGTGCAGGGGGGCGAAGGGCGGGCGGAAGACCACGTACATGGTCAGGGGACACGGCGGCCCTCGCCCATTAGAACAAGTCGGTAATGGAGCGGTAATCAAGATGGCGGACGGGCGATAACGGCGCTATCTCCGCGACACATCTCCATTACCGGCAGCGAGCACGCGCGAGGAACGGTCCCGCCCGGCCCCGCCCCCTCTTTCACCCCCCGCTTTCGCCCCGCGTTCCCCCTCGCGGCCGCACCTGAGACCAGGCATGCGCCCCGTGGTCACCCCTTGCGTTCCGCTCCTTTCACCCTTCCCCCCGCTGTTTTTGCGTGTGTGATTTCTCCCTGTTTACTCCGCTGTTCTGCACGACTTTAACGTGTTTCGGGAAAGGGTTTTCTTTTTTTAGAGCCTGCGGAAGGGATTCGGATTGTGAAAATGCTCGTGAGAAGAGTTTACTGAAGGGTTGCGATTTTTCCCCTTTTGGCCTGAAATTCACGTTGTTATGTCCTGCGGTTCCGTTTAATTTTCCCACGTGAAATTTCGGCGCACTCTGGTGAATTGAAATGTACCGGCTTTCGCTGAGTTATTTTCAATACATTCTCATCTATTCAGAAGTTGTTAAGACCTTTCTTCACAAAATGGTAAAAAAAGAAAATAACTCATGGATTGATTGTGATGAAAGGAGACCAACGTTCCCATGTGTTCCTAAAATAACGTTCTTTCTCTGACAACAAAATAAATATTTATCGAACAAACGTTTCTCTGTGGGGTTGTGAACGTTTTTCACTATCACTTCTAGTTCAATTTATTGCCTGTTTATTTATAATATGTTTAGCATCAAGTTTCATTGAATTAGCCACAATCATTAAAACATATAAAGCCTCAGAAAGGAACTGCACTCCTTTGCGGTCGAAGCATTGGAAATGTGATGCAATAACTATTTTAGTTTTCGCACTGATGTTCGAGGGTCATATATTTCATCAGTATTTTAAAATGCGCTTCTTCTAAAGCAGTTCATATGATTGGTTTTTTAATTCAGACAGATACCAAATCTCATGAATGAGACTTCATCATTTATTTAAATAAATTATATTATTATTAATATTAATAATATAATTACTATCGTTATTATTATTATTATTATCCCAATTATGAAAACATTCGTTGCACACTTTTGATGCATTATTGATAAGTTTTGAGATATCTCACTTTCAATTCAAAATTCCTTTTCACAATTTGGACTAGGACATGAAAAATAGATAATGTTTTAATGAAGGTATTGTTCTCAATGTTATGAATGCGCCAAAATTAAACCAACATATCACGCCTGAAAACCACATTTTAGTGTATTTTGTAATTTAATAATGGTTTCTTTAAGAAAGTTACTGAAATGTTTAGGAGTCTTGTAAAGTGTATAAATTAAGTAAAAACGAGATATCAATATCAAACAATAGATATCATACACTACTTAAAAATATTTTTTGTATAATTTAATAATTTCCAAACATTTGGAAATAATCGCAGTATTAGAAATGAGGAATCGTAAGAATTCCTTGAGGCTGCGTAACATTTTCGCCTTTTAGTAGGAAGTATGCTTCATTCACTTCTGAGATGGGTGCGTATAGGAAAACATGTCGTCTCATATAATTCGAGCACACTTGAACAATTGGAATAACATAAGTTGTTCCTAAGGCACGTAGGTGAAGAAATCGATATTGAAAAGAGATTCAAGATTATTGAAAGAATGGTAGGAGAAACGAAATTTAAACTCAGATGTCTCACAATATTAATATATTACAAATAAAACAAATTTGATGAATTTCAGTTAAGTGAAAAGCTGACAAATCGTAAAATACGAGGAATTATTTAATATAAAACGTGAATGTTACAGAAAAAGAACGAATAAAAATTAAAACGCGGTAATTGCTCCAGTTAGCATTGAACATTTATGTTTCGCTATGTCTACGTCAATTTTAAGAACTAACATATCGTATTTCACTCCTGAATAGCTATTGTAACTAACAATGCCCCTTTGAATTTACAGTTCGTAGAGGACAAATTAAGGGGTGAGAATGTGGTTCGAGTAACATTCTGATAATATTACACTCAGCACATTCTATCATGTTACAAAATATAAGGTGGAATCGGCGCGTGCCTTGCCAGAGGAATGTTATTCGTTCTCCCTCGGATATAAATAAATCCTTTAACAACTCAAACGTGTAGCATGAAAAACTTCCTAAAATGGCCAGAGCAGAGCGTGTTGGTGCAGTTTCACTCGACATGTGTCCCGACCAATAAACCGCGAACACTGACTTGGGACAAAAGACCAGGAGCTGGCAGCGTGTAAACAGGAAAACCAATCCTAAGCAAATCCTCAAGGCGGGCTTTGTACGTGGTTCCTCCTCAAGACGTGAGCGAGGCGATGCAAAATGGGGCACGGCGTGCCGCTGGCATCCGGTCGCTCCTCCGAACGCCCACGCCACCGCCCACGCCACCGCCCACGCCCGCCCGCTTCCGCGTGCAACAAGCGGCGGCGATGGTGTAACGGTTTGCGTATCGGGCTGTCATGCCCAAGTTCGCGGGTTCAAACCCGATCGAAGCCGTGGATTTTGAAGGGCGAAAAAATCCTTCGTACGCCTTCCTTCGGAGGGGAAGTAAAGCCGGCTGTCCCATGTTAGTAGATTTACTGCATGTAAAAGATCCTCAAGCCTAAATAATGCCTCCGAGCTAAATTCAAATTGCCTGTTTCGTCGCCCAAGTAATACCTTCTTTCATCCCTAGGAGGTGAAAGGAACGTAACGAAATTTGCGTGGTTAGACGGAAGAGCAGGCCTCATGGCCTGAGTCTCGCCACGTAAAACAAGGCATTCATTCATTCATTCAACCTCAGAAATTAGTCCCATGCGACGCCGCCGATCTCCAGTGACAAATGACAAGGGTCAACGAACAGCAATGTGGATAGTGTAATCCATAAATTGAATACAAATACTATCGTTAAACAGTCACAAGTATACGCTGCCGCTTCCAAGACGAAGGTTCTCCCAGTATTCTTGTTCACACAAATAAAATATCAAAGATAAAATATATTTCAAGGAAAAAGTTCGTTTTACTGCTTACGTACGAAATTAAATAAATGATTATCTAACAGAATTAGTATTATTATTGTTTGTGTAATCAATTTGTTGAGAATGATGGAAAAGTAAGGTTAAAGTATCGATGTAAACACTCTAATGAAACACATCACTCCCTACTATACTACTGATAGCTACTTACATTTATTTGAAACTTAAATATGTACTAATCATTTTGACCTGCCCTCCTGAATGAAGAATGAAGTGAGATTTCATCTTTTCTTCTTACGATGCCTCATTTTAAATTTCTGATGCCTAATTTCTATGCTCTATAAATCTTGTGAATAGCAAATCTGGGCTGAGAATTGTCTCCTGTTTATCATAATTTATCATTGCTCTCAAAGTGACTCAATTTTGTATTTTCTTAGAATTCTTTGGATAAATCAGAATTTATGAATGTTCTATAAATGTTCCCTATTGCTACTCCCTCGTCAAAGTAATGGAAATAGCGAATCACGTTATTTCTGATAAATTGTGATTACAACGGCTGTTAATAGTATTAACTGAAGTGTTTGAAAATAGTACAAGCACTTCTTGTACCTACAATGACGACTCGTTGAAGAAAGCGTGCAATTTTCTGATAGTGTTCACTTTTAGTTTTGAGACAGCTTTAATAGAGAGCAGCACAGTATAAATGACGTGTTACACAAAGAAAAGAATTGAATGAAAGCAAGAAAAATCGCTTTTCCGTCAGGTGTTTCGTGTGAAATAATAAGTCCACGATGTATCTACCTATGGCAACAGTATTGCCGTAGTTTGCGTATTCTACACGTACTAAATTCCGAGTTCTCCCTCGAGAACCATCTCGTAGTATTACTATCGCTGTCACCGCGACTTCGGGGGGGGGGGGGGCTCGGACGAAATAAATCCTACGTTGTCGCGCAAGCGTTCTTTTGTTCTTTTCTTTCTTTTTTTTCGCCTCTTTTTTCGCGAGCGGTACGGCGCAACGCCGCCACCTCCGCCGGGAGCTTTGTTCATTTGTTAAACGGCCGGATCCTGCGAACCTGCTTCCTACATCCTATAACTTAATTGGCATCTCGGTGATCAAAGTGGCGTCACTTATCTCGACGAGGGAAAGTAATGGTTGTGAAGAGAGTGGGGCAGTGTGGCGGTCACGCGACGGGAGACGGATTTACAATGCAAATCTGGGCCGCGATGAAGACGACAGCGAGGGAGGTGAGGCGGACCCCGCGCCCCGCGCCGCTCGGGGGTCAGGGGTTCGTGCCCGCGAACCCCCCGAGGCGAAGAGGTCAAGCGAAGGACTGTCAAGTGGTAGCTTCAATGTTATTCAGGCTTCTTCATTCTTTCTTTCTTTCTAGGGCTTTTATCCAGCCAACAGTTGGTTACCCTTTACGTCCCGATGGGACGCATATTCGACCATACACTAGACCAACACACTTGCGGGCTTCTCTACTCTGGGGTAAGCAGAAGGCGAGGGCCTCCGCGACAACGCATACAAAGTCAAGGGACAAACAACCATGCCGAAGGCGGGACTCGAACCCGCGACCCTTCGGACCGAAGCGCTGAGTCGGTACTCGCTCTTAGCCACCTCGGCCATCCAGGTCGGCGTTATTTAGGCTTCAATGCTTATATCTTTGACTTCGGTGAATAAGCTGATAAGTCAAAGAAACTTAATTTTACATGAGAGTAAAAAACAATTTTAAACTAATGCTGTAAGTGAGGGATTACTGATATTCAGAGACAACCTACACACACATGGTTTCGTTTTTATATAACTTTCGTTTGAATTTCATTAATCCTTGATTTACTTCAGTTAAAAGTTGTTTTCTGCTGCTCAGTAAAATTAAGCGTTTATGACTTATCAGCTTATTCACCGTGATCAAAGATATATTTCTTATTTTGTGGTGTGATAGCAGGCGCTACTGATAACAATAGTCAGTAATGTTGTTGTATTGACGTGAGAGAGAGGTGGATGGTTTCGAAAGGAACTTTATAATATTGCTTGTAATGGTTGAAAAGGGAAGTAAACCGTTATTGCCAAGAAGAGTATTTGAGAATTGTTATAGCACAGTCCGAGTCTATGTACTCCTCACTGCAGAGAATTGATGTTGGAAAATACTCTTTTGTAAATAGGAGTATAGAGTCGTGGAATAGCTTGCCTGCAGCACTAATGGTGACTTTCCCCACAGACATCAAGACTTTTAGGTTAAGATTAAATTCTAGTAATATTGTTGTAAGCGATAAGATCAGTAGCCTTGTGAAGGGCCTCAGCATGTAGTAGGCACGCCACAAAAGGAATAATTTTGTTCTATATATTGTATTGTACGTATTTTAGTGTTCATTATGGTGTTTATTATGGTATTAGTTCAGTGTTATATTATGGTGTTATATTATAGTAAGTGTGAAGAATTTGCCACCGGGCTTAATGTCCAAAGCAAATTAAATAAATTATATATCTACACTCTCAGAAAAGCCTACATTGATTTTAATGTAAAAGTTCATGAAAGTAATTTTCATGTACGTAAATTAAATTTAATGTACACGTACAGCAACTTTAATACATTTGTACATTAAATGTAATGTACGCATACATTAAATTTCATGTACGCATACATTAAATTTAATATACGTGTAGAATTAAATTTAATGTACACAAGTAATTTAGGTTAACGGTCGTACATTAAATTTAATGCAATTTCTGGCTGTGTATCTACAGGGCAGACGCGTTCGAGGTGGTGGGGCGCCGGGGCGAGGGAGGCTGTCGACCCCGGCGCCGCTCGCAGGGTGTCAAGTGCGCGTCGCGGGAAGGAGCGCGTCACGAACTGGGACTCTGTGGGTGCGGGTCGGGCGGGGTCAGAGTGCCCGGCGCTCCCCGGCTCAGAGGCAGCGCGCCCCGCACAAGGAGCGCGAGTCGTGCGGGCGGGCGGGCGCAGAATGGCCCCGGCGCTGGGGCGTCGCTTTCTTCGCGTCCCCGCCCCCGCCCCCTCCCCCGCCGCGACGCAGGCGTCACGTTCGTCGGCGTGGCGAAGCGGCGGTACACAGCGCGCGGTTTCTCCGTCGACGGCGAGGCGACGAGGCGGCGGTGGGGCGCTGGCGAGAGGAATTAGAACAAATTGAATAAACCCCCGCGGGGCTTTGAAGGCGACGCGGCGATGGCGGCCCGGCACGTCCCGGCGTGGCGAAGCGCTTTCGCCCCCGCCCCCGCCCCCGCCGCTCCCCGCCCCGCCCGGCGGAGTCCCCGCCCCCGCCGCTGCAGGTGTGCCGTCGCGCGGACCCCCTGCCGCGCGGGAGGCGGTGGGGGTGGGCGTTGCGAGGGGGGCGATTAGCCGCGCACCGCTAATTGCGCTCGCCTCCGCGAGAGGCGCTGTCGGCGCGCGGCCCAATTAAAAAACGCCGCCTCCGAGTAAACAAAAAGGCCGCCGCGACGACCTCGGTCGCGCCGCCTCTGTGAGAGCGAAGGGAGGGGGAGGGGGAAGGAGGGGAGGGGCGGGTGACGGGCGTGTCTTCATCAGCGCACCGCGCGGGGGTTCGAGTCGACGACCTCCACCTGCCAAGCGGCGGAGATCCGCGTGCGGCCCTGCACTCACAAGTTGAGGTTTGTAAACCACACTCGTGAAACCGTGTTATTAAGACTGAGATATATTTTAACGCCCGCTTCTAAGGTAAAAATGTTTTTTTCTGTAAACGAATTAAAATAAAAGTTTGTTTTACCTCTTAAAGCAGAATTAGTAAAAATATCAAGTAATATTACCGTATTTGGAGTGACGAAAAGGTGTTCAAAAATACATACTGTTCTCTAGTACTTTGTTTCCCATTGAAGTAAATTTTGGTTCTTTGTTTCCCATTTGCACTTTGTTACACATAAGTACTTTGTTTCCCATTGAAGAAACTTTTATCAGAATGTCAGTTTTTAAGGGCACAATAACACACAAATCATATTTACGTAGTCTCACGTACGTATTACGCGTATAATGAAAAATCGCTTCCATATCGTCGGAATCCCTATCTTAGCAACTTTGAATGGTAACATTATCACGATCTTATTTTGTTAATAAACGGAAGTGATTTCTCCTGTGAGAGAATGAATCATTAGAAAATTGCTGGTGTAAAATATAGAAGAAAATCTCTCAACCCCTTTTTTGTAATTTGATCACAATTGATGCATTCGACCGTAAGCGGTGACTTCTGATATTTTGAAAAATCAAAATGATTGGCTTATAATGCGTTTCGTATAACGAATTTACGAACGTCTCTCTTTATATGACAACAAGTTTCGATTAAGAGAACAATATTACTGAAAATTTGATTATACTTTATGTGCAGCTCATTCCAGTACATAATACCATCATTGCTCTTCTAATGAAACGTAAAAGGCTACATATTATTTGCGCGCTCACGCCTCAATCGTAATTTTGTAAATGTAAAGTTCTTTAAGAGGTTAGATGGAGGAACAGGAATTAAGGTCTGACCCTTGCCACAAATAAAGAATTTTTATCATTCTTTATTATTATTATTATTATTATTATTATTATTATTATTATTATTATTATTATTATTATTATTATTATTATTATTATATTTATTATTATTACTATTGTTATTTTTTCGGGAATTGGCCTTCTCGGGACCACGCAAACGTGTAACCCACCGGGGCCCAGTTGTACTTATCGAGGATAGGTGCATGTGACCTTTATAGGAGGTAGGGAATCATCATTTTCATGCTGAATCCGGTTTTACACTCTGGGTTGTTAGCCCTTGTGGATAAGGTGAAATGATAATTACAGATGAAATGGACAATCACAAACATGCAGAGACACACACGAACACAACCTTGCCCGAGGCGGGACTCGAATACGCAATCTTTCGGTCCAAAACCGCCAAGGCGCTACTGTTTTAGCGATCTGGGCTACCCGGATTGACTATTTATTATTATTATTATTGTTATTATAATTATTATTATATTATTATTATTATTATTATTATTATTTCTCACCTTATTGGCACATTTGATTGAATTGCACACATATACAAAATCAAAGGACAATACATCTATTTTTTTAAAAAAGAATTTATAATACATTGTTTCCCATGAATTTCCGTACTATCCTTGTTGTTGAAATAACAACAACCTTCTGCATGGGTTTGTACAGGTCTTCATTCAAACCCAGTTGCTTAAAGCCCTACATCAGACTCCTAGGAATGACTCCGGTGCTTGAAACAATTATCGGGCTAATGTTGACTCTTTACATATTCCACTGTTTCTCAACGGGTTCAACAAGATTTATATTATTATTATTATTATTATTATTATTATTATTATTATTATTATTATTATTATTATTATTATTAAGTCCTCTAACACGTGGTGTTGCCAGAATCTGTTTTGTGGGTAATTTATACCGAAAAATCGATTGTCCGCAAAACGTCTGTCCGTCTTTTGAACAACGCTAGCGGCTAAACCGTTCAGCCGATTTTCTCCAAAATTGATATTTCCCGATCGATCTGGCCGATGTTGCGAGCCTTTGAATTTGAATCCCATATTTTAATTCTAGGTGGCACTGCACATGAAGCCCCTGAGGCATTTTGAAAATGTTCAAAATAATGGTTCCATCGTTTTTTATTAAATTTTGTTTTTGGATAGTGCGAAGGACGTTTAAGACAATGGTGCAGGCCTCACTTTTGTTGAAAATCCTGATTTTTCGAAAGTTACAAATATTCAAAATTTTTCGCCATCTTACTGCAACTACAGTTACGAAGATATAGATTTTTCCCTTAATGAAATCTGTTCCTTAAAAATAGATAATAATAATAATAATAATAATAATAATAATAATAATAATAATAATAATAATAATAATAATAATAATAATAATAATAATAATAATAATAATATCTTCTCAGACGCGAACTTGGCTTCACTTAAAGACGATCTTTTTGAAGAGAATCGCAACCCTTGTGCTGGGTTCTATTTCCAGCCTCATGCGCGCGCGTCCGGCGTGCCGTGCGGGGGCGGCTGACCCAAATTCGTCGCCTGGCGGCCGGGCGGCGTTTGTGCGCGCGCGGGGCGGGGCGGAGCGGGGCGAGATAGCCATCGGCGGGGGCGCGCCGCGCTCAATGAGCGACGAAGATGAATGGCGGCGGTGACAAAGGCGCGGAGACGGCGGCATCGCGACGCGACAGGTAGACGCGCGGCCGCTTTGTGGCCAGGGGCGGTGGGGGGTGGGGCCGCGCGAATTTCGGCGGACACCTGAGGCCTTCCCCCGGCTGCCCCTTCTGACCAGCCGTCCCCCCTCGCCCTCCCCCCGGCCGTGTGGGGTGAAACGCCGCGCCGGAACTGCTCGGTGCTTGTTCGCCCCGGATCGAGTGTGTCTCAGCTACCGTGTTCCCACGATTGCTCACATTTTTTCTCTTTTTTTTCTTCTTATCTACAATGGGTTCATTGTTTTCGTTGATAGATCGATTCTATTATATTATCGAGAGGATCGTTGACGCAACGCGTCTCTTTACCCCTCGTTGGGCGTTGAGCGCATAGTAATGGAGTAATCCTTCGTTACTGAGTAACTACTATCATTACTGTTACTGAGTAATTACTATATTAGTCAAGTCTCGTCACGTCGCAGTCAGTGCCTTTTATCCCTTCGGTCAGGGGCTCAACGCCGTTAGATTCCGGGGTTCCCAGCCGGTCACCTAACCAGGAACCCGCGAGTCTCGAATTCGCTTAACCTCCGTGACTTCACGGAGCGTAATAAACGAATTCGGCTAGCGGCGCAGGCTACACCTATCATCCTGAGACAGAAGGCAACGCCCATCTTTATCTTCACTTCCCCCAAGTTTAACTGATTCAAATTGCCACGAGATGTCTCCCATTCTTGGGTTTGTTCAAAAGACGTACACACCAGACACTCTAGAAAACTAATCATGAAACGAAAGTTGTTGAGCAGACTTACACTTCACATGCTTTGTTCTACCTGTATATATATATTCTGCAATTAAACTAGTAATGTCAAGATTCCATACTTGCGGCACGCCTCGCTCGAGCGTGTATGCCACGAAATCATCAGCGCAGCTAGTGCCGTGAAAAGAAACTATCAGAACGCCCTCTTAGTTTCGTAGAGATGGAGCTGTCGAAACCTGCTGCCTAGAGTATTCATTAAAGAATAAGAAGTATACTGATGCTGAAGTTTGCTATGAAAATATCGCTACGCGTGTGATATGTTGGTTCCATTCTTCAATATTTACCCTTTAAGGAGCCCGATTGAGGCGGCAATTTATTATTTTATTCAGGAGCATACAGCCTTATGTTACTGCCTCGCAGCTTAAGTAGAGGAAGTGCGTATTCTTAAATAACTAATTTAAACTAAATGAATGCTAGCTATAATTTACAAGGACAAATGTAAGTATTACATGAAGCACAGGAATAGAGTGAAAGTGTGATTGATGTCAAAAGTCGAATCTGCTACAATTTTTATTTTATTAATTTGGTAGAAACTCATATGAAAAAGACGTACGTGAAACGTAAGTAAGCAAAAATATAAATAAACATAATCATTACAATCGTTCAATGTAAGCGCGGCCGAAACATATTTCACTTATTAGTTTCAGAGCTGTTTTCACTGCTGCTCTCCTGTGGGTGAAAAAGAAATTTTATTGTGCCACTCTCCTGCCACTTTTCACTTCTGGAAACAATCTGACATTCTGTATTAAAGCTATGGTAGAAGCACGTGAACGCGAGCATGAGAATTGACAATCAATTTCAAATCACAATCAATCAATCGCAGATTAGCAATCAATATATTAAAATAAATATAAGCAAATTAAAAACATTTCTTTGAAACTTGTTTGTGCATGTTGAAAACAATTGCTTCCCAAATTTGGCAGGATAATGAAATTAATTCATGTTTCTCATGAATTTATTCCTGAATACGTTTTAAAATCAAAGTGAAATTATATTGTTGCAACGAAAAATGTATAATAACAACTTTGCGAACATCCCTACTGAGGATTCGCCACTTGTTAGTGATACCTGTTTCTGAATTATTCGGACTGAAGTTGATATTACTACACCCTCAAAGAATATGGAGATGTTTCTGACAAACTGGATTCACACTGTTTACACACTAGCATACACCCACAAATTTTCTCCCGTTCTGAACCATCAGGTTACCTGCCATTCTCGCACTGCTGAGAGAGTCTTTGTTGTAAATGAAAGGGTGGGGACGGTGCAGACACAATGTTGTGGTGCACTGGTGCTGAGGTTCCTTGGAATGCTGGGCTACTTTCTTTCTGTTTCTCTCCAAAGCAACACCTGCGGTAGTGCACAAGATTGATCGTGGTGCAGCAGAGAAACGGGAAGTGACAGGTGCATCGCCCGTTTTGGAGGTAACGGTCCATCCTGTGCAAGATGCTGAGCAAACATCTCGTTATCTTCTTGCAGAGGGTCATTACGTTTAGGTTACACAAAGGCGGATCTTACTTTTGTACAACAATTCATGAAATGTTTCGATTAGTCCATTTACAATTTTTTGAAATTATAAAGAAGGTTATAATTTGAATATTAAAAAGTAAACATTCTTTCATGTACAAAACACGTGTCTTATATTCTTTACAGGAAGATGCTCTGTGTAAAGATGACTTTCATTAGCAGTACAGAAATTGTCAATATATATTAAAAGATTTCTCATACAATATTCATATCACAATAGACTAGTCTGTTTTAGTGGAATATTCCTGTACATTATTATTTTTTCTTCTCTTAATTCATAACGAATAATTAAATCTTAGTTTCTTTTAGGAGATCATTGAATAACGCTCCCATCGGATTTTCCTCATTCGTTCTAGTTTAACGTAAGATTATTTTGTAGTTTTTTGATGTAAAAATATCTGACATAAATAATTATTTTATTTTATTGTTGAAACAACTGCATCGATTTACAGAAGTTATTCAGAAAGTATCGAAGTTAAAATCCATTTATTTGGATCATCATCGAAAAGAACATCTTCGATATTCTGCACTGTTGACTTCAAAATTTCCTTTTGAGTTGACACCGTTTGGCAGTTCACCTTTTTACAATTTTGCATCTATTATTTGAGGTCACTGCAACTTAATGCGCCATTTTACGAGATGAATGAGGTACTATTTTAAATCTCTAGTAGTGTACAAACAAGTCGTGCCCCTTCCTTGAACTTTGAAGTTCACCAAAACAGTCTACCAAGCGACCCTCAATGCCAAGCGAACAAGAAAACTACACAAGGTTTAGGACACTTCATCCCTTTGTACGGAATAGAAAGAGGTCTATCACTTGAAACTGCGAGAAAATAGCGCCGTTGAGTCTGCAACTGCTCCCGAGTAGACCGAGGATCGGTCGGCCACCCCTTCGGGCGAAACAGAAAGGCCAGCCCTCGTGCCGCCCCTTCCGCTGAACCTTTCTGAGAATTTTGCGAGTGGGGGTGGGGAGAGCGGGGCATAGGCGGGGTGCAGGAGGGATGCAGGCGGGGCACAGGCGGGGCGCAGGCGGGGTGCAGGCGGGGCGCAGGCGGGGTGCAGGCGGGGCGCAGGCGGGGTGCAGGCTGGGCGCAGGCGGGGCGCAGGCGGGGCAGGCGGGGATAGGCGAGGCGCAGGCGGGTTCAGGCGGATTGCAGGCGGGGTGCAGGCGGGGCGCAGGCCGGCGCAGGCGAGGCGCAGGCGGGGCGCAGGCGGGGCGCAGGCGGGGCGCAGGCGGGGCTCAGGCGGGGCTCAGGCGGATTGCAGGCGGGGTGCAGGCGGGGTGAAGGCGAGGCGCAGGCGGGGCACAGACGGGACGTACGCGGGGCGTGGCATGATCAGAATGCGAGCGGGGCGCGAGCGGGGCGCGAGCGGGGCGCGAGCGGGGCGCGAGCGGGGCGCGAGCGGGGCGCGAGCGGGGCGCGAGCGGGGCGCGAGGGCGCGAGCGGGGCGCGAGCGAGCGGGCGCGAGCGGGGCGCGAGCGGGGCGCGAGCGGGGCGCGAGTGGGGCGCCAGCGGGGCTCGAGCGAGGCGCAAGCGGGAGGCCAGCGGGGCGTGGCGGGGGGTGGGCGGAGTGCGGAGCATGGACGGGGTGTGGGCGGGGCTTGTGCGGCGCGGGCTGGGAGTGGCAATGACGCGGGCGGGGCGTAGACGGGGCATAGGCGAGGCATGGGGAGGGTGGGTGGGGAAGGCTGCGGGTGGGGTGTGAGCGGGGCGTCGGCGGGAAGCGGGCGGGTCTTGCGCGGGCACGGGGAGGTCGCGGGCGGGGTGCAGGCAGGGGCGAGGGAGCGGGCGGCCAAGGGAGGGGCGCGAGTGGAGCGTGGGTGGAGCGCGGGCAGGTATCCGGCCTTACCTGTGGTGTAGGGAGAAGACACAAGCTGGGCTAAAGCGACCCTCGGAGGCTCAGCACTGCTGGAACGTATCCATCAGTCAGCGCCAGTCGTGCATGAAATTTGAGGGCATTGTTGCCAAAAGTGTAACGGGTAGATTCCGTAAAATTTTACGTATAACTGATGAATTGCGCATCATTTTATAAATATTAATATTTGTTCAAAAACACACCGACATTAAACTGACACAAACGCAACCCTGCAATACACGGCTTTTTTTTCTTCTTCCTTCTTTCTGTGCATAACTTGACGAGTTCTAAGGTCTTAAAAGACGGACTTTCGGAATGTTGAAAATCCAATTTTAGTTCATGCAGTTATTCACAAGATGCTATTTTTTATCCTTCCGCTTCGTTTTAGGTAGTTCGGCTCTTCTGGATCCCCCACTTCGTAGTAAAGGGACGTGCAATATCTCGAAATCTATTGAAACACTTTTCAATTGTCCCCCTACTAAAGAGACAATTTCGTTGTAAACATGTTCCACACAGTAAATGCCTGATGTGACCTTTTTACTGTGTAATCAATGTAATTTAATTAATGCCTTTTTTAATATACACTTTTGCCAACATACTTTTTTCTCTTCGCACGGAAGTAAGAAGATACGGGAATGCATTTTCGCGTGCTAGAGTTCTTGTACGTATATGCTATTAGAATATACGATTCTTCGTTCCTCGGACCTCGGAATTTAGCATTTCACCGGGGGCATTCCAACCGCTTCCTGACTAAAATATGTATTTTTTGAGATGAACAAAACGATGCAGTCATATATTTCCCTTATTCGTTTAAATTTGCCTACTTTCCTTTTTCATTAATGCTTTTTTATAGGAAAAACACATCTGTTTAGTGAAAATAGTTGTAGCATTTCGATTTCTTGCAAAGGTGCTGCATGTTTTTAAGTCAAAATCTCAACCTACAGATCTTTATTCCAGTAAGTCAAAGCTTGGTTCATGTCTAAATATTTGAATAAAAGGTGTTCTCATTACCAACATTTTTATTTGTTATACGAGCAGCTCTCAACACCTTAGCTATCATGTTAGCCAAAAAGTGACAACAATTGTGATCCGGAAAAATTTGTTGGAAAAAAGCAACATCATGCATTCGAATATTTGAAAAAGTCAATAACGTATCACCAGTAAACCAATTTCATGTTTTAAAGTTTCAATCTAAGTAGACTATATTTACTATTGAAAAGAGGGAAGCTTCTAGTAAAATATTCATTATATGTTATTGGAGAAATTATATATTCAATTTTAAGTAATCAATTTCACCGCAGTCTTGGCATTCATTCCTTGATATCCTTCATAAAAGAATCAAATCTCAATATTTTCCTGTTTCCTTCGATCTCAAATATAGCCGCCATTCCTCCAGGATAAATGTGCTCACTCTTCCCAAGAATTAAGAATCCATACCCCCGTGTTGTCATAAAATAATAATTCCTATCCCCTGTAACCCACTCTACCATTGCCAACCCAAAAAAGAGAGAACATAACAAATAAAAAAACGTACGGGAGCCCAATTGGGTTAATCTCAAATAAAAGTAGTGTACGAGTTGTGTTTTCTGAAACCGTAACATGTATATCCTTATGTCTGATCAGTAAATAAAAATAAATTAGAAAAATTTAAGTTAAATGTAAACAAGAGAAAAACTTAAAATACTTGCATAAAAGATTTTAACTACCCTAGTAGATTTTGGTCTTGGGTGCTGTGTTATCGACTCTCAAAAATCTCGTTCAGTCCCCACTCCACACCGAACTGACCTTCGCATTCTGAGTTCTCCCCTCCCGAACAGCGCTCGGACGGCGGTGGACAGTTCGCGGCAGGGCCTTTGAAGAAATGATTTCGTCCAACGAAAGGGAAACTTTACCTCGAGGTTTATCCTCTCAGAAATGTTCGCCTGTCGCCGGAGATTTTTCGTGTGGCTCACAAAGAAAGCGCGCCGCGCGCGAGTGGGCGGGTGCGTGGAAGGGGGGGAGGGGGCGCAGCGGGGCGTGGTGACGAGCGCGCCGCGACGGGCAGCACGCGGGAAATAAACGCGCCCTGCGCGTACAATGCGTTCGTGTTGCCGCGCTGGTTCGTACGCGGTCGAGGAGTTCGACGAATGAGACGGCGCAACAGTTTTTTTGCAATGTCCCCTCCACAATATCCTTGTAGAGGCGGGAATTCTTTAAAATAAATTTGGTACCTTACGGCTTAAGTAGCTAGAAAGGGGGAGGGCTTATCTTAATAACTAACTTAATTTCTGCTTAATCTAATTGCTGTTAATATGTATGCACTTTGGATTACCTAACGTGAATATTTTTATAATACTAAACAATATTATTGTTTTGGTTGTTTCTTCTGGATTCATTGTCATATCTTTTTCATTCTCTCATCATTCATTCTTATTACATTAAAAAAATATTCATTAAACAACGGCGGTGCAACACAACGGAGTTAATATTTAGGGAGGAGAATTTTCTTTTAGCAGTCATGGACTAGGGAATTTTTGGTTTTCAACGTTCTATTTACTTCTTTTGTCTCTTGTAAATAAATGTAGTTTGCGAGATCTTATAAGTCTTGAAATTAATAACACTTATTACAACAATACATTGCGACTCCTGCCTAATTATACAACCAGGACTGTCCAAAATACTTTAAATTTAGTATTTAAATATTTCGCCAAAAAACATTGTAAATAAGTATTTAAATACATAAAAATAATTTAGGTTTTCATTCGCTAAATACATACTATTTTATACATACTTATCAAAATACATTAAATACAATAATATTGTTTTATAACTTTCCTATTGCAATAATGTATTGTAATTGTCAATTACAATATTGTCAATTGTTAATTGTGTATTGTAACTATCAATTACAATAAATTACTAATTGACAGTCATTATTTTCTGAACAATATCTGTAACAAACGTATAAAAAACACTTCCAAATATAAAACGATATTATATATTTTATATATTATATATATAAAACTAAAATAAGCGGAATTTCTGTCCCAAACTACTCATATTTTAAACAAATCATCAGGTAGTAAACTCCTAGTTGGAGAATGTATAAAACCGCAAAAGAAAACAGTCGTTCAACTGGTGTCGATTGACATAAACTAATGTTTTAATTGGAGAATTATCGATCATTTTTAATGATTTACTTTTATCGTTTAAAAATGAAGTGAGTGAATTGTGAGGATTTTTAATGATTTAGACTTAGCATCAATGAGTGAATTTTCCAACATTGTTAATGATTTAGACTTATCGTTTAAAAATTAAGAGTGTTCAAATTCAACAGATGAAAGAAACTTTTCTTTTCATTTCACTGAGATGCATTCTTTAGCAGAATCAAATAAAAAGAAACAATCGTCGTTATCGTCTTCTTCATTTGTATTTAAAGTATTTCAAGTATTCCTTTTTTTAAATACTCCTATTTTATGTAATACATACATTTCTAAAATATGTTATGCATACATTTCTAAAATATATGCCCAAAAAATTAAAAATACAGTTTGTAAAATTCAAATTGTATTTAAAATTCGTATTTCAAATGCAAGTATTCAAATACTACCCAACCTTTATACAACAAAAGATCACTACTTGTATTGAACAAACTGTAGGTGTGAATACTTCGAATCAGATACTGTTTACTGAAGTGTGTTCCTTATCTAAATTTGTTCTTCAGTGCATCAGACGTCTGATTTCCTTCTCAACGGAAACGGTGGCCACTTATTCGTGCGCTTTCGTGAAGAGTATTGCCAGTATAGAATCGTAAATAATGGCCGCAGTCCTGGCTAGCAACTGATAGATATCGATACCTAGTTTGTAAAATTCAAGACTTATTCTCGATTTTTTATTTTATTTAACTGCTCAGGTCTGGCAATTTTAAATTACTTTTTTTTAAAAAAATAATGTTAACAATGTTGTATACCAAAATAAGAACATAGACAATTTGTAACACAACAATTTATTTATCCCAATCTCCAATAATCTCTACCTCAACACACGCACGTTCACCATAGAGTCTTTTTCCCAGTTGCGACGGCTACGCATCCAAGTTCCGAGTGGCCGAGGCCTCCAGCCCCCAACCCTCCGCTCAGTGTCCCCCTCCCCGCCGGGGAGGGGTGGCTGCTCTGCCCCTTCCCGTTCCCGGTCGCCGGGTGGCGACGGGGCGCGCTCGCTGCTCCCTCTATCCGCGGTGCGGGTACTTCCTAGCCCGCGACGCCGCCGACGGTATTTCCGTAGTGTCTGCTCCTACAGATACTACAAACAAGAGTAGAACTTGGAAGATAATTATGAATGTATCAATAGTGAACGACGTTCGTCTCAAATGCAGGAAGAGAATGATGTGATTCTTGATGTTTCATTGATCATGTGCAAGTATATTTTAGAAAATTTTAATTATGTTTCGTGTATCAATTAGTACATCTGAGAACAAACAATTGCTATCAAAAAATGAAACAACAGAAATATCAACCTGGATGTTCAAAAAATAATGAATAAATTTTTCTTGCTTCCTAATATTAGAGTTCTGGCAGCGGAACATCAAAATAGATTGGTTATGTTCGTACCTTAAACAACGATCTCCGAAAGTTGAAATACCTTACTGGAATGATGGAACATTACGTACGCACCTTTCCGACTCTTTGCCCGTTGCATGTGGAGTTCCTCAAGGATCGATTTTAGGCCCTATTCTGTTCCTACTTTACGTAAACGATATGCCCTCGACGATTCGAAACGGAAGAACGGTTCTCTTTGCGGATGATACGAACATCCTTTGCAATAAAGAAACCGTAAATAGTACGATATCAGATGTTTCAAATTGGTTCCGAAATAACAAATTAATAGTAAACGAAAAGAAAACGGTTTTAATGCAGTTTTCCATTTCAAATAAACAATTCTGTGCTCCATTGAAAATGAACAGTGTACCATTGACTGATGTTAAGGCAACAAAATTTTTAGGTCTCTCAATTCAGTCAAACCTTAAATGGAACGTCCATTTAAATGAATTGAACACAAAATTAAGTTCATTATGCTACGCGTTCAGAATTCTTGCAAATTCAGTCAGCCTTCATACTGCTCGTTGTGTATACTTCGCGAATGTTCATTCCCGCCTGAGATATGGCATAATATTCTGGGGAAATACATCTTATAGCTCCCAGACTTTTAGATTACAAAAACGAATTGTACGAATAATAACCAAATCCCACCCACGTGATTCATGTAAGCCTCTCTTCATTAATCTAGGAATTCTACCATTACCGTGTCTTTTTATTTACGAATCAGTGGTTTTTGTAAAAAATGACTTGCTCAAGGGCGGGAATATATTTTCAGAAAATGCTGAAGTCTATTACTATAACACTCGACGTAGAAATCATATTCATCAGGTGACAGTATCAACAGCTCATTACAAAAAATTCACATACAATACATGTACATTATTTTACAACACTTTGCCAGATGACATTAAACGATTAAATTCAATAGAAAAGTTTAAATCCCAAGTGAAATCGTTTCTGCTGCATAACTGTTTCTATACAATTAGAGACTATACTGAGCATCACAAGAAAAGTAACATTATTTTTAACAATGATACATAATGCATTATTTACCATTTGGACTGTATAAATGAGTATAAACAACCTGTAACAACTATTGTACTACAGCTTCCGGGTCAATGACCCCCATCTCGATCAGGTGTTTCGTCCAGTTTCCCTGATCCATTGAGCAAATGCTGAGATGGCCCCTTGTTTTGCTTCTGGACATAAATGTAACTTCATTTTCTGTGCACGTCTTCTAGAATTCAGTGGGAAATACAATTATTCAAATTATCGTTTCCACGTTGTCGCGACAGGAAGTAATAAGAGCCAAAATTTATTGCTTATTTATCCTTGAAAATAGATTTTATTACATGGGAGTTTTTTTGTTTTTTTTTCTCCCTTTCAAAATTCAAAACTTAAGTAGTATATGATTTAGTGTAGGGATCACAGAATTTTGAAAATGTGCACACAATTCACTTTTCCCCATAGCCCGTCATACGCAGTTTTTAACTGTTTTTTGACGTAAATAAAAAAATAAATAAAATAAATATACAAAAGTATATGGACATTACACAATTCGTGATCAATCAGTGTTGGCAAACATTATTAACCCTTGTGTGGTACCTTGAAAAAAATTTCGTGACATATACCATGAAGTGCACTTGAACACATTTAAAAATATTGGTCGTCTACTGTATATGATCCTTATGACATGTAGTACCTTATTATTTGCAGTACGTATATTACAAAATTATAACAATAAATATTTTGAAATGTTTTAATCTTTTTTTCGAAACACTATTGTGCTTAGCTAAATAAATGCTTAGATTGTATAAAAACTTACAGAAGTGAAATTTGTGATTGCGTGTGTTTGAACCCAGGTCGAAGTCAAACATTTTTCATGTTTTTTAAAAATCCTTCGTACTCCTAACAGATTTGTGTTGTGTAAAAGAACCTCAAATGTCATATCTAAGCAAAATATGTTCATAGGTGAAGTTACACCTCCGTTCGGTAATAGCACTCTGGTGTTAGGCCTGCCCTCTATCGCATTGTCATACTACGAGAGGAGTGTAACCAAATTCAAGGCCGTCATGGAGATCGCTTAATCTACGGCGATAAGTGGTTTTGGATGTAAAATCGTCTCAGAATAACAACGAAAAACTGAGGGGATATATGTCACACCGAAACTTTTACTCGTCTTATTCTTGAGAAGTGCATAATTTGGATATTGCAATAATTGTGGTGTATGGAATAATTTAGATAGCATTTCAAAGATTTGACAAATGCCATTAATATGATAGGTCAGTCTCTACTAAAACACTTTTTTCTTACCCTCTGCTGTACCATGAACGAAAGACTAAAATCTTCTCTCTATCGCTATACGCAGTACGAGGAAAGCGTCGTGCATTGAGAGTGAATGGATTGGATGAATAGGTATGTAAATAATGAAAATAAAGTATGAATGATGCGCGAATAAAAAACGAAAAGAAACTTAACCAAAATACAGATCATGACTAACTAGTATTAAGGGAAAAATAATTATTCAAGTTAGGTTTATCCAAGTGCATACATATTAACTGTACAATTAGATTAATATAAAATTAGGTCAGTTTTAGTTGGTAAGGAAATCCCCCCTCCCTGTAGCTCCTTAAGCAGTAAGGCAGCAGTGCAATGTATCAAATTATAAAAATTAACTCCCATCTCCACAAGGGTATTGCGGAGGAGGAATTAAAACACTAAAAAGAAGAAAGCCTACAGTGAAGGAGAAGGAGCAGCCCAAAGCGCCTTGGAGAGAGGGCGTGCGCGGGGCGTGCGAAGTCACGTGCGGGCGAGGGCCGTGCGCGGGTGGGCTGCGTGGGTTCCGGCAAGGGAGAGCGGGCGACCCACATCCCTCCGACCCGACGCCCCCGCCCACCCACGCCCTTTGCCAATGGCGGCCCACGCCCAAGGACAGCGCGCAAAAGACCACGCGCGGAACGCGACGAGCGAAGTGAAGTGCTAATGTAAATAGTGTATAAAGCGGCGGCGATGGTGTAGCGATTAGCGTATCGGACTGCTATACCCAAGTTTGTGGGTTCGAACCCGATCGAAGCCGTGGATTTTTAAGGGCGAAAAAATCCTTCGTACGCCTTCCTTCGGAGGGGAAGTAAAGCCGGCTGTCCCATGTTAGTACATTTACTGCATGTAAAAGATCCTCAAGCCTAAATGATGCCTCTGAGCTAAATTCATATCGCCTGTTTCGTCGCCCAAGTAATATCTTCTTTCTACCATGATTGGTGAAAGGAGTGTAACGAAATTTGCGTGGTCTCGGTGCCACGTCTGATGGTGCCTGAGTCTCGCCACGTAAAATAAGGCAAATTCAATATAATGGCGTATGAATGGGCGTGTGCTAGACGTATCAATAAGTGTAAATAGATACAAGTATGAATGAGTGAGTGAATGGAAATAAAAACAATCAAGACTTTACTAATAAGAAGCACCAGAAGACTATAAAAGCACGAATGCTACCTTAGGGTGCCGGCCAAAGCGCCGGCTTCATCCATAGGTTACGTTAGTTTTAAGTTAGTAGTAAGCACTGCCCTCTTCTCTGCCGCAAAAGCCAACAAGCTGCGGTGCATGTACCACTAACATGGAAATAAACTACCGCTCCGCAAGGGCTACTGGCAAAAAAAAACAAAGTATCACTAAGAAGCCCAGAATGGCTGATAAACAGTTATTAAGATACATTTTAATTTAAATACTGTATTTAAGATTTTTTTATTTTCAGTTACTCCTCCGCGTACCCCTGAGGAGGCGGGAATTTATTTTTTACTTAGGTGTACAGTGTACTGCTGCCTTGGTTAAGCAGCTAAGAGAGGGGCTTTTCATAATATCTAAACTAACATTATTTTATCTTAATCTAATTGTGTAGTGAATTTAAGATATCCTTCACCTAACAAAGTTGTAAAAACCCAATTGGCTGCAGAAGAGCTACGTAAGCCACTGACACTGGATACATTTCTGCTTCTCCAGAGTTACTGGAGAAGAAAAATTGAAAAAAAGTTCAATAGTTGAGCTACTGTTGCTGCTACATGCCACTCCTAGAATCCTAGCAGGTATTTCAGGTTCGTGAGCTGTAATGTTCTCCAGAAATGAGTACAAGGAAGAGATGTCGTTTATGAAATGTTTTTAATAGAAATATTAGTCGCAGATTTATATTAATAATCGTTTATTACAGAACGCATCATCGACCACATTGCTGTTTCTATCTTCCGCCAGTCGCCAACACTTGCACTGAACACCGCTGAAATATATCCTCCTAAGCGTTGTGTAATAAACCATTTTTAACGTTCATCTGATGATTCTTTTCGAAAACGAGCATCAGGATTGATGTTACTGTGACGTCATCTAACTGGAATCGAAAAGAAGGGAATCTTTTTATTCATTTTGCTTTCATTACTTTCACGATATCATTTACTTTATAGAATTATTCTGTACATTATTCAACCTTTTTAAAAACCATTTAACAGGAATTTTCACCAAAAGAACGATAAGCTTTTGAATGGCGTTTTCTGGCATAATCGGATTTAAACTTTCTAAGCTTTTTTGAACTCTTCTTCATGAAATGTAAACACTTTAATGATCTCGGAAAATACCTAGCCGGTATCATCAGATTTATAAAAATATTTTTTGTAGAGACTAAATTTAGTCAAATAATGTTGCTTACAATTTGCAGAAAGTTGTCATCTCAACATTCATAAACGTTTTTTATAAATAATGTAATATTCTGCATATTATTAAAAATATGTTCTCATATAAATCATAAAAAATCAAATATGACTTTCGTTCCCGTAACGTATAAAGTCTGTGATCTTCCAGTATCGCTACAAGGATTATGAACCAAGGGAAAATACTCTAGTAGATTCTCCATAGAGTAAGGGGATGACTCTCATGATGACGAAGTTTCTCTGTCTGAGGCTGAGGTGCTTCTGCACAGGCGAGTATCCTCGCTCCTGTCACGTTTGCAGAAGAATGAAGGGCGGTTCCCGAATCAAAATGAGATATGTAATAAATCCAGCCCAAACGGATTAATCTCATTTCACGCACTCCACTAGTTGATCATTTGTCTTCTTCACGTCTACTGGAAATAATTTTAACAGCTACGCATAATACGACGTACTTACGGTCGAAGAAAAATTGCAATTACATCGGAAATACTTCAACGTCTCCTCATCTCGCAGCAGTCGCTTGACCTCAGAAGGGCCCCATAAATCAATACGATGTCCACTTTCCGACGCTTCTATTTTGATGCCCATCAACCAAACACGCCCGACACCACAAATCCACGCCAACCGCCTCCGACCACGCGTCCTCTGCCAAGACGCCACGCCCCCTCCTGGGTCAACGACCCCCGAGTGCCTCAGCTGGGACGCACAAAGGCCGTTGGGGGTACTTGGGGCCCGCAGCCCTGGGTGCCGCCGGTTGAGTGTTTTACACCCCCAATCGGCAGGGGCCCCGCGCGCCGCGGTTTATTGAGGCCGGGGTTCGGCGTTGGGCCCCTCGTCGGGCCCCCGCGGGGGGCAGGGGGTCGTAAACGTCCGCGGAGGCAAAATATGTGGGGACCGCATTCGCCACGGCCCCCGCCCCCGCCCCACGCCGCTCGGCGGCCGGTCGCAAATTGGTGTGAAGAGGTCTCTGACGGATTATGCGGCGCATCGCGACCGCGCGTCGATGACTTGTAAATCCGCAGGCTGCCTTTGGACGTGCAAATGGGGCACGTGGACGCTGCGCGCAGCGGGCCCTGGTGTCGACCCCCTGCTGCGCCTTACCACTCGAAATGTGGTTGACGTGCTCTCAAAGGCGAATAATACATTTCCGCAAACTCAAATCGACGAGCGTTTTCGTTTTTTCAGATTTACCGACAATTTTGCAGAAGGTTGGTTTGGTTCTGTTGTTCTCAAATGTCTACTAGAAATTCTGACTTTTCTTTACAAATAATATTAGTACTGAACTATCATTTTGCGTCAGTATATCATCGATATATCAATTATCGGTTTCGATAAATTTATAATTCATCGGAATATCAAAATTAAGACAAAATGTTCATTTCAACGTACATATAACGCAAATAACAATAGATAATCTCACTGTCAGTTCATGTTTTTGACCGAAACGAAAGCTGTTTGTACGAACTTAATCAATCATCAGTAGCGTTTCACTATTTTGTAACTTTGTTTTCGAACGAATCTTAATTATAAATTAATAAACACGGTGACTGTCAAATTAAATTTTCTTATGCCCGAATTTAATGTCAGAAGATTACCAATCGACATATGAAACATCGATGTTTGGAAACATCTATGCTTTTTGGTTGATTTATTATTGACATCGAGGTTATAATTTTTGAACATCGATGTTTGGTAAAATCGATGTTTTGTTATCGATGTCGCATCAATACTTCTGATGACAGTAGTAATACAATAAAAGCTCTGTTTAATATTGTGTGAGTGCCTGGACTCTTGGAATCGGAAGAGCGTGAAAAGCAGTAAACAAATCTCCACTCCCCCGTTGCCGCGTTCAGCGCCCTTGGTGGCCAAAGGGTCGAAGGGCGCAAGGGCCGAGCGTTGCCGCAGCGGCGCACACAGATTCAATCGGGCCTAAAACCTGGTCATAATTGCAAATGCGAGTAGATTTGCGAAAAAATGGATATCAATGGGTTTTGTGGGGTCGCTAAATTTGAATATCATAAACAAATTTCAAAATTTAAGATGGCGGCTTCAAAATGGAGGGTCTACTCATTTAAAAACAAACAAAAAATGCATAAAAAATATACATATGTGGTTCTAGTGATTACTGATTTTGAATATCATAATGAAATTTCAAAATTCAAAATAGCGGTTTGGAAATGACTAACTGTCTCATAAAAATAATGTGTGTAGAAATATGGATACAATAGTTTTCGAGGTCACGGGTTCATATTGTTATCATTCCAAAAATTTATATCAGTAATGTTCTTATTAAAAGTAATTTTAAGAAGGAGAAATCGAAAAAATATACAGAGGAAATTGTCCTCTGTGGCGTAGAAGGCAATTCCGGATTATGAATTTTTAAATCTTAGTATGTAGCATTGCCACGAAGAGGTTATAAAACAAAAAGGTACAGATATGTGCAGCTAAACGTGTGTTATTCTGATTAATGGCATTCTACTTGATAAATTAAAAAAATGAATGAGACAGGAATACACAGGACCAAAGATATAATCTACAATGCACGTGACTAACATTGTTATGCTCTATACGTTAGAATTCAGCCGTATTATACATAAAATTATTTGATACTTTTTCTTAAAAATATACCCAACTTATAGTCAAATGTGTGCGTCTTCTATTCAGAAATACAAAAAGCATCCACAAAAAAATTAAACACTGTTTTTTAATTTCACAAATATCGTTGACACTACTCGATGAATTCGAGTGTTTCGAGCAACGGTAACTTCACGAGACCGTGAGGAAGACAAAAATAATTGAAATAACTTTCTGGAGCTGAAGTAGTGTTCTCCAATGTCGTCCGAACGAGATTGGCTTTTTGGCTAAGTTGGCTTTTTGGCTAATTGGCGCTTTTGGCTGTCAGAATTCCGAACGCGCACTTCGAAGTTTTGCCATTTTATGGCCATATTTTGGCCCGATTGAACCAGTGTGCGACGGAGGCTTCGCCCGTCTGCCAAAATCCGCCCACAGGGGCCAAGGCTTCACTCGTCCATTGTCCCGTCGCGGCGTGCGAGATGCCATCGCCTCGCACCGATGCTGCAGATAGCTCGCTCTCGTTAGCCACTTGGGGCGCGCAGAAAGCGGCGAGACGGGACGCTGACGGATTGTCATCGTGACCACGGGGACGATCACTCTCTCGGATTTTTTGACGAAGAGAACGTGACGAACGAATGTGTAAATTATGGAAGAGCAAAAATAACCCGCGAGATCCTGAGGTTCATTCAAAGCTGAATAAATATAACCGAATATTAACCGAGAATTCCTCTGGAAACATCTAAATTGTTATTCATTTATTCTTGTCCAAATTTATTTAATTATTCACATATATAATAATCCTCGTCTTCCTACAAAATTAAGCTTAATAATCTTGGCATTATATAATGAACAAATTAATTGTGAAAATATTTCTTCTCTTTCAGAGAATTGTTCAGATTTCTGAAATGTCCATTAAGCTAGAATAAAATTCATTGAAAGACTATTTTGTAGTCACGAAAAGGTTGGTACATTGAAAGAGAAAAAATAAATTCTGAATTTGTTGTACTTTCTACATTGGCTTGATTTACGCCGAGTTCGTAGTTTTAGAGTGTTTTATGATACAAGGGCATTGATGTCATTAGAGTGATAATACGAAAAAACTCTGTGAAGGGAATTCTTGGGTCGGAGGTTTTCGACGTTCTGTTAATTTTTCGGAAACAGAAGTAATACTGTAGCTCCAAACATCTGTCTAGAAAGAAACTCAGGTTCGAACATTTTTTTTATTTAATCTATTAAAAAACCACGACGTACTCAGTTATATTATTCACGATCCTACTTTCCAATGCGTTTTCTAACATCTCTCTTCAATACCACACTCTATTATTCAAGATAACTAAGACGAATATGGGCAACATATATTTCAATAAAAGTCACATCTGGTCCTAACACTATATACTTCCGGTTTAGAGTGATCTCATTCATATCACAGACACATGAGCGCTATTATTTCTTAGATTGTTCTCTTTCTGCGAATTGATCTCGTATTGTCAAATCGATCCGATTCGTTTGATGCGGTGATGCAGCACAACGCGGTGATTCAGTGCAGTGCAGTGCTCTCTAGAGGCAGGCGCTTTGAAACCGAGCCGCCGGTGATGTTCGCATAAAGCAGTGCAATAATGTGCAGGTTGGAACCAAAGAGGGCGCCACTAGTATTAACCTCGATTGATTTGTCTTCCGCATATGAAGCACGAGGGGTACTATAGCAGTTACTGCAGCTTCATGCACAGCTGTCATACAGGACAATTAATTTCTTCTAAGTCAGATGTACATCATGTTTAAGAAATGCTGGTTGCAGTTTCTCATAACTCTCGGAACTGCTGTTGCTCGTAACATTCGATCTCTTGAACTTTGCGATATCAAATGTTTTATTTATTGAAATACCTCGAATACAATACGATAAAATGATGTGTTATATATTTTAGAAAAAAAGCAAGAAATTCATGCTTATGTCTTTGAGGCAACCTGAAAAAAAGAGAACTTCCTATCCTATGTACAATTTATTCGATAAATTTCACCACTTAAATATTAGCGTTTCTATATAAAAAAATAACACGTTCGTATTACAAATTTACGAGTTCCCAGATCATAAGTCTTCAAGCGTCAATCTCTGATGCTTGTGAACCCTGCAAGATAAGAGAGAATGAGTCTGCTGAATATTGAAGAGTTCATTTTTTTACTATAAATAACGAAAAAATATTATATTGTGTGGTTAATTACTACCTTTTGATTCATCTACCCTTTGAAGTATTTGGATGTGTAATGGATACATGACCGCCTCTTAATTCATCAGATTCCTCTTCGAATTTTTCGTCCTATTTAGTTCCGTCTTACTATTTGTGATTCCTAAACGAACACGTAAAGAGCGAAAGTATATCCCAATTCATCTCAATAAAAACTTAAATATTAGTGAGCTAAACTACATTTAAAAGACAATAAATTTTCCTGCAAATGTTTCTTGACGTTGGGAAGTCTACGTATGTTTGTTTTCAGTTCTTCATTTCAAGACTACATTTTTTCTTCCTGAAATAGTTCCTAATGGGTCCCTTTAACCCTATCTGAAAAAAAACGTTGAAGAGGGAACGCAAAAACCTACACTTCCACACAAGTAATACAATATTATAGAGTTTCGAAATTATTAATTATAATTGTTTCCATATTTCAAAGTGTATGGTTGAAATATAGAGATTACGAATAAATTTATTTTAGAATGCTGCACGGAGCTAATCCGAAAAGAAACAAACCGGGAGCGGTAGCTCAGTGCATCAACTGATGCCACTGCTGCGCCTCTGACCGGGAGGTCCTAGGTTCGAGTCCTGACGGCGGCAGGATTTTCGACACTAGCTTTTCAGCTAGGTCAAATTCAGTCGCTTTCCGGAGGAAAATTCTAGCGGCCGGCTGCTCTCATCGGTAGTTTTTCGTGGTTTCTCCGATCAACACCAGGCGAATGCCGGAGCAGTACCCTACCAAACGGGCCACGGACCGCGCGCGATCTTTCTTCCTCTTCCTTGTCCTATACTCTCCTCTTACACACACACTTACACCAACATGCACTACACTACCACATATTCCGGGAGACCGGTCGGGAGCTTAGAGCTTGTCCCGGCTGGGGCGGTGCCCCGCTGGTGGGAGAGTCCTGGTTAGGGGGAAACCGCACTAGCCGACGGTAGGTCGGCGCCAGATCTTGCCATCCAGTGGGGGAAGATCACCGCCATCTCCCGCGAAAAAAACATGTACACTACACTAATGGGACTAATGACCAAAGCAGTTGACGGGCCCGGAAACACGAAAAAAATAAATCAATCAAAAGAAACAATGTTTCACACGTGATTTATTGCACATCAGTATTACGTCTTTGAACACACTTGCTCAGTCAGTGTTGAGAGACATAACGGAGTCCAGGATCTACGTGGGTTCTCAGCACTCCCCGCCCGCTTGCTCTCCACTCCTTCCGCTTCACGTGGAGAAGGCGGAGAGAGGCGTGGTGACGAGCGGAGGCGGGAAAGCGATGGCAGCGGTGACGCGCGTCTCCGCTCGCCGGTCACGCGCCCGCGCGCCGCGGCCGCTTTGTTCTGCCGCCCCCGCCCCACCTCGCCCCGCGGGGTCAGGCGCTGCATTAGGGGGTGTTCATTTCGCTCGATTAGCCGCCGCACGCGCCCGCCGCCCGCGCCTATCGCCCGCCGCCTGTCAGCTCCGAGACGCCCGCGCCACCACCGTCTCACCGCTCCGCCCTCGCGCAAGACTCCGCGCCCGCCCCCGCCTGCCTGCCCCCTCCGCGCCCGCCACCGTGCCCTTCCCACTCGCTTGGCACCGTGCCCGCCACCACCCCCCGCGCTCGCAATGCGTTCGCCACCGCCCCGTCCCCGCGCTCGTCCACGCGTCTGATCGCATGCCCGTCCCTGCACCGTCCCGTCCCATCCCTATCCCCGTCCACATCCTCGTCCCTGTCCCCATCTCCGTCCCCAACCGCGTCCTCATCCCAATCCCCGTCCCCATCCCCGTCCTCATCCTTGTCCCTGTTCCCGTCCCCGTCCCTTTTCCCATCCGCATCCCCGTCCCCGTCTCCAACCTCGTCCCCATCCCCGACCCCGACCCCGTCCCCGTCCCCTTCCCCGACCGGGCTTCCGGGCCCGCGCCGATACCCACATGCGCTCCCGCCTCTACTCCCGCATCCGTTCCCCGTCCATTCCCGCTCGCGGCCGCTCTCACACCCATTCCCATCCCAACCCACCCTCCCCTTGCCGCCTGTGCCCACTCCGAGCGCGCCACCGCCGCCGCCCAGTGCCCTCTGCCCTGTGGGCCGGATCGCGCGCGCCATCGCCCCGCCCCTCTCCTCCCTCCTCCATACCCAGCGATGGAGAGTGACGCACGAGATGCGGAGAGCTCGATATCGCCGAGCTGTCCCTTTCATCGACACGCGGCTCTTCGCGCGTGGGCGGATCGCCTCCCCCCCCCCCCCCCCCCCCCCGCCCCCCGCCCCTCGCCCCTCGCCCCCCCTCGCCCCCTCACTCGCCCTCCTCCCTCGCCCCCTCGCCCCCTCGCCCTCGCCCCCCCCGCCCCCTCGCCCGCCCCCTCGCCCCTCTCTCCTCTCCTTCCCTCCCTCCTCCCATCCCCTCCCCTCTCCCCTCCCCCCTCCCCTCTCCCCCTCGCACTCCGAGCACTGCCACAGCGCTCAGCCACGCTCCAACAACACACGTGGAGGATGCGAATACAGGGAAATATATTTTTATGTACATTTAAACATATATTTGAAGGACAGAAGATAATGTAAAATAGATTGATTAACATCACAACTTTTTGATCCATTGGTAACTAAAGATTTCAATTAATACAAGGAAATCTTCTGAACCAGTGGCGGTTTCTCAGGGGGGAGAGAGGAAGTATAGTCTTTCTCACAAATATTCGTCTTCTAAATCTAATTAACAAATACATTTTTTTGTTTGGAAGTTTGAGAGGAAAATGTATAATTTTTTTAGTTTATGGACCGAGTTTGATCGAGTTTTGAACTACGCGCACTTTTAATCGAAGCGGAAACAAACTAAATCAACGCGTCCCAAGACGTTGTGATGCAATGAGTCAATACAGAGGTTGGTGCAGGGTATAATCTTACGTGCATTGACGGAAGCCTAGTGGAGGTGAAAGGGTACATCCAACTGAGAGACCTTTCTTTCTAATCCCATCGCAAGTCGACCTTTGTATTCTAATTTGCCATCTGATTCATTAATTTCATTTGAAACTAAGCTATTCATTTCTCCCTCCTCTTTAGAAATATGCAGGAGTCATCAGTATTTTGAACGATGATGCGAATACGATATTCTCATGCGAATATCTTCCATAACAATCGGAATTCTTCAAACTCTTGTCTAACAACTACATCCAACTGATATTCTCATATTTGTTATCGACAAAGTAAACGAAGTATGCAACAGATTATATGTGTGGTAAAAGTGACATTTTATTTTGCGAGTAGGGAATGTTGCGTCATGACGGGCACAATCTTACGAAGAAAATAAAACCACATTTACTACGTGTGTCACATATTTCTTGTCAGCTTTACTGACTGTTCTTTAATTTACATTCAAATATACAAATCAATTAATTGAATCGCATGTTACTTTAAGATCATTAATAGCTGATGCGCGCAAACGAAAGTATTTTGATTTATTTGTTGAAAATAGTACTATTGTTTGATCCTCAGTTGTATCTGAACTTTTGAGTCTCACTTTTAGCACTATTGCTAAAAATTGAACTTGTAACACGCTGTGTATTCTCTAAAAATAACCGCT
>BLKR01006113.1:0-64629 GCA_011170035.1 Teleogryllus occipitalis
TTTTAAATAAGTTTATTTGCTATTCTTCAAGTTTTAAGCGGAATGTGGGTCCTTCTTTTATTACTGTATCATAATGTAACAATCATAAACATAAAAATCTTTGCGGACAGTTCGACAGTATTCAAACGTTTTACCAAATGAACTACTAGATTGGAGATCTCTATAGATGCTTTGCATTGGCCATTAGAGCACAGAGATCTTACTTAAAACTCGTGGGTGAAAGTTCCAAAATAAATTCCTATATTTGTTTGAATGTTGTCGAATTGAATCCATATAAAATATAAGTGTTTAAAATGGAGCATCGTGATAACTGTATGTGTTCCCGTGTGTATTTAATCTTCAAATATAGATATAGAAATAAAAAAAAGAATTTCTAAGTTTCTGTATCTACCGTGGAGAATAGTTGTATTTCTTTTGCAATCTTATGCTTCACGTCTTGGACGTAGAGCCCCTCATAACACTTCAATCCGTCCCCTGATGTGAAAATGACCTTTTTCTCTCGTATTTATAGCAAGGCCTATTCTTCGAATCTATTTATCATAGGTTTCGAACCAGCTAGAAAAAATTAAGAAGAAATTATTGGAATGTATATTATTAATATTCTAGTATTTCTTCGAGGTTTTACTTTTGGTTTTCTTTGAGATGTTTTGATACTGTGATCAAGAAATTGATAAGTTTGTCAGTATAAACATTGTGATAGATATGTAGATAGCAATACTTTTCATCACTAAAACGTTTTAGTTCAGTTTTTACATTTATACTCTGCACGAGGCATCGGATATGGCTTTCCGGGCTCTCTATTAAATTTCATAATGAGCACTGAAAAGTACGAAACAATATCACTGTAGTTAACTCACGATGCTTCATTTTATGTCAACCTTGTAGTTCTGTATAAACGTTGTGGAATAAATTGTTGGAAACAAATCATTTAGTAATTGGCATTTGTAAGGTCCTTTTCCTACCCCTCTTGTAGTAACATTTGGTAGAAACTAATTTCGAAAATTTTTATGGACAATAAAAGCGTTTTGATTTGAATAAATTCACTAATAACTTATTTTCTACAAGAAATAGTAACATTTTATTAATACATTAATATCATCATAAGTACATTCAGTTATACTGTTAGCTTTAAAACTTTTTTTGAAAGAAATTCCCTTTTTTCAACGGATGAATAAGTTTTAATATCTTATTTTTGGCCACTAATAAGTAAAAATATAATTTCACGTCAAGATAACACTAAATATTTTAAAATGTTGAGAATTTGCATGAACATTTCCAGGCATATTATATTTTAACCCTTAATTCTTAGTAATAAAGTGTGTAATTTCTAAGTTGGTATTTTATAACTAGTAAAAAACTAACAACCTTTTCCAAATCAGTTTTGTAGAATAAGACGATAGTACTTTTTCAAATAGCATTTTTAACAAAACTGTGTTTTGCATGCTGGTGCTTTTGATTTGTGTGAATAATGGCATAACTTAACTCGGTAAATTAATTAAATTTATTCTGTGGCAGACAATATGTATATTTATCTACGTATTCTCAAAAATATTCGTATATACCAGGTACGAATGTTGTTGAGTTGTATATTGTTTAGAAAATTAGATAATCAAATAACAAAATCTCTTAATATTTTTAAAAAATTATTTTAATATTAAACTTATAACGACTTACAATTTTTCAATCGATTGGGTAAAGATCAAGGAATCTTAAGGCAAAACTATCAAAATGTTTTATATTATTATTATTTAATCTTTTCAAAAAATGTACATTTTCAAACACGGTTTTGTACACTACAAATTGTAAACATTACTGTTATATATAATATAGAAATGAAATTTGTACAATATTCAGAGGTGAAAACAATACTCAATAGTGCGTCTCATTCATCAAAAATATTAAATCGATAGAGAATGTTGTTTCGTGCTGTTTTCAGGTATTGAATTGATTTCTCCAATGCAACCCTTATGCTGAACGGCACTTTTTCGAATAGAGTTGGTAAGTATTGCAAAGCATTGTTATGGATCAATGTATCTACCATAGGCCTCAACACACGTTGTTCTTTCTTTTCCAAATAATTATTATTGACTTTGAAGATTTTAGGTAGTATTATCAAAGTCTCGTCCGATTTGTAGTACTTTTCTAGTTTTAATTGTCTCAAAACTACTTATTATTAGTAAAAGGATTCGAAAATCACGTTTTCTGTGCTGAATGAAATGAGGCATGAGCGGAAGACATACTCATGTTTGCAAAACATTATGAGATTTAATTTCTCAAACATACCAAAGTCAAATTAACGTACCTCTTCCAGGAACTAGTGACAATTAAACATCTATCAACAGAAATTATATTTTATGAACTAATATGTTAAGGTAAAAGTATTCTCAAAATTTTGAATCGGTTCATCCACTTTCATAACTGCTAAAAATAACATTGATAAAAAGTTTAAAGAGCGTGCAAACAGCTATTTACATACTACACATTATCGCTCGATGAAAAATTATGAAGCATATCGAAAGAATTTCGTTTCTGCGGTCTTAATTCTACTTTTACCTTTACAAAATTATCATTTCATTTCCATACATCAGTATAGGATCGACATTAGTATTAAAAAGCTTTATTCGCATATTTTTACCTGTTTTATCCATTAAATTCCTATGAATTTTTTCATACACATCTTCAAACTTATTTAATTTACCGTTTGAGTTCACATTTTTTTCTCTTATAATAAATGCGCTGCAATATTCATAGATGAGTTTATAAAAAACCTTAAACATGACGTACATCATCGTCATAGCATATTATTAGGTAATGGAGACATAACCTGCACAGGAGAATGACAACATCCATATTGCCGCAATGGATGAAAAATTACCTCTTATTCTAAATTTGCTTGGACTTTATTATTGCTGGAATAGTTGATACATTACTTAACCTCCAATGTAACATATTATAGCTCATTCATCGTAAGAGGAAGCAAATCTGGAACTCGCTCCTGTACTCCATAGATGCTCATTTCGATCTCACATGCCTCATATTGCTTCGTCCATCAGTTGGAGTCTCCTGATATTAAAAAGTGTTGTTTTTTGTTCAAAACGTCCGTTCGCTTGTCTGTAAGTTTGATTTTTAAGAACTCAGGATATACAAATGCAATTTTTGCAGACGTTATCGAAGTTGCAGGTACTTGGAAATCGATCTCCTTCGGCACAATTCTCCGTAGACTCAAAAAGGTTGTCGGAACTCGACTCGGTTAATTTCCTCTTTGTAATGGAGACTGTCACAGGAATCAAAACTCCGTTCTTTATCAGCCTTGTGACTTATCAACGAATTCCTTCCCATGCTTCCTCAGTTTGTCTACTTTCTTACAAAACTGTATTCGAATAGTTTCATCGATTTTCAACAACAGATAACATCTCACGACAGAACTCGACAATGTCGATTAGCTTTTGAAATTCATAGTGTGAGGGATTGTGTCACATTTCATTCTTCGTACGAGGAATCTGTGGTGACCGTCTAAGGTGACCAGATCTTAAAACCCAAAAAAGGATATTGTGCCTTTTCTTGACTAAAATATGGAACATGCGCACATAACAAAAAGCAACATTGCACACAGTAGTAAACTACACGTTTTAAACATTAATGGAAGTGAATAGAACGAATATAAAGAAAATAAGTTCGCAATTTTAAATTTATCTCAAGGATTTATTTGTAGAAATTACTTGTCAAAGTACTACATTATTTGCTATGTTATCTTGGAATTGAATATGGTTTTTCATGAAAGTTTGTTTTAATAATAATCATTGCTGAGGTAGTCTCGACAGGCAAACGTTTATGTTCATCAGTCCATAAAGAATTTATTATGTAAAATAGATTTTTCATGGATGGATTAGTTTCTGGAGTTGTGAAACAACAAATTTTGCCCCTCTGGTAACAGCTGCACGACCCCAAGGCTAACAGTATTGTAAACTGGCCTTAAATGTTTCGTATAACCTGAAATTTCTTTGACATTTTATCAAGAGTATACATTTTTGACCATTATGTGTTGTTTGATACATTAAAACATTAAATAAAACTGAATAAAGCGAACATCTTTGTCTGCAATACCCCACAACCAAGCATCTGAAAAATTGTCTACTACTTAAAGTCCTACTAAATCCAAACTACTCTTTCAAATATTCTTACGTGGATTTACAGTCCTGAAGTATCATTCAATGACTAAGTTTCCGAGTTATATCATCAAAATATCCAAAACACATTACATAATATACAAAGTTTAAGAAAATGAAATTTCAATATGGATCTGAGGGTTGAGACGCACCCAGATCCCGAAATATAACAAATTGAAAAATGAAACACAATTTGTTTTATTCACTGATATTTAATGTTTTAATGCGCCAAACAATAGCTGATTGTCTAAAATTTAAAAGCGGAAACTTTATTTAAAAAATATAATTAAATGAAGTGAAGAAACTAAATTTTGAAATCCGCACGCCCATTTGTTTCTGTTGTAAATGTGATTTTAAATTAATGTTATTTCTCTGGTTTGTGTTGTGTTGTTTGTATAAAACATGTTACCAGTTTATGGAACCAATTCTGGTTGTGGAAAGTAAAGTAGAACACGTGCACCTTTGGTCGTCAATTGTTTAAGGGGATGCTTCATGATATGAAGTTGTGTTCCTTCATTGCCATCCTGCACAGTATGTTTGTGACGCTAACTTGGCCGTACGCTTCTATTGCAAAGTACAGTGCATTTTAATCTTCACAGAAAGAAGTAAAACTCTTTAACCGGAAACAGCAGTAGTAACTATAGATGACTGTAGCTTTTATTATTTATGATTATGCCATTTCAGAAAAAAAATATTTGAAAGTCAGCGTCCATTTTAAATTATTAAAGAAGATTATAATGGCTCTTCGAAAAGTGAGAAGCTTACGAAACATTACTACAGAATGGGCTGTCTCCGATAACATGCTGAAATTATGTTGACGCATGATGATGAATGCTTAAGGTACAAGTGTGACATAGTTTAAATGGCATGTGCCCTAAAATGCGGACAATATTAAGAATTAATCTGTGCCACGTAGTCAGTACTAAATACATCACTTTGACATGAAAGTCTTTCCGTTCGTATCGCCGATGTAAGGTGCTGTGGCAGTGTGTTTTGCAAGTTTTGTCATCTTGAGACGCGTCATTTTTCTTTACTATCGGGAAAGCACGTCCGATTTCTCAATGACAGGATGAAACGTACGACTTGTATTGGATCACAGCTGACTTTTAGGGGTTCAAAGGCAATTGTGAATCAACCCGTACACAGCAGCCGGTCTCCAGCTTTCCACCAGCATCAAATGTTCTTACAAGGCCCTCTCGTGTACGGTGAATCCTGCGCCTAGCCCGTTCCAGGAAGCGCCTTATCCCGCCTTTCGTCTCCTCCTCCTCCCTCCCCTCCGCCGACGCGGCCCATCCCCCTCTCCTTAACGATTTCCCATTTATCTGCGGATCGAGTGACAGCTCCATTAGTGCATATCGATGACTGGTTTTTGCGGGCGGTTTTCCGCGCTTCCGACCTGCGGAGGAGGCGGCGGTGAGAAGCGCGCAGACGCAAGGAGGTGAAGAGAGGGAAGGGAAGGGGTAGGACGTGACGGCGCGAAGCGAGGTGTGGCAACACTGTAGGCATCGGGCGATTAGAAGGCGGATCCCAACCGAAGTGCGGTGGAAGCAAGATCAGGTGGTGATGGAGCGTCTCTGGGAGATGCAAATGGGGGGATAACGACACCGGAAGGATCTCGTTGACACTACCTTTACAGCAAGAAATCATTGATTAAACTATAACAACTGCCATTATTTACAACAATGCAAACTGCAATTCAATTTTTGATAGAATTTTATAATTGAAAAGAACGAATGGACACGCCAGAAGAACTGAAAATCATCATTTACCATACAATATTAAAGTGGTTTTGAAGGGCAATAAGCATCATTCTCAAATTCTTATTTATACTTTCAGTTGAAATTAATTTCAACTCATTGTTAGACCTGAGCAAAATTCTCAATTCCTTATTTATACTTTCAGTTGAAATTAATTGTTAATAAAACATGTTACGAACAACTAGAGATATTAATTTTTAACGTGACTAAAAATGATAATTTAAAAAATTAGAAACTCGTTAGTACAATAGATAATTTGAATAAGAACTGCCCATTGTATTACTAACAAGTTCATATTGTATTCTTATCTTTGAAGAAGCGAACGAATTTATACTAATAAGTACAACACAATTAATCAAGATATAATCAAGTTTTGTAGTAAATTATAACTCGAGATCGGACTCGAGATCATATCATTAATTTCTGTAAATAACAAATCCTTGTGAAAAATTGATTTCGACATTTCTTAGAATTGCGCGATTTAAGATCTAAACTTAGTTCTAACACAATTTAATGGTTTGGTGCCAGAACTTCAATTGTCATTCTGAAGCTTGCGGCAACAATGACAATGTAATACAAGAGTACCTTGCCACAGAGTGACTTTGATGGATTTTGCACTAAGCCACATAAATCTTCTTAGGTTTGCTAGTTCATTATTGTGTGTTTACAAACCTGAAGCAAAAACGTAGTGGTATTGTTAATACTCCTGCGATCCTTTCTGATTCTTTATGCCGGCTCAGGCCTTTTGACTTTATGGCCCGCTCTAATACCAACACATCACATACAACATTTTTATGAATTCCATTTATAAAAAGTTAAAATATAAAAAATACAAAAACTAAATGGAATAATGCTCAAATAAGTAAATGTATTCGTTACAAACCTTTCTTTAATTGATATGAAAATAGCAATTTTGGAATGTTACCGTGAATTTATAATTGTCATCAGTCACTCGTATTTCACGGTTACGTATCACCTTTTTTAAGAAACATATTTGCTTTTTGGGTAGCAGTATTACTAGTAGTAACAAAATTTATATGACACATAGGTTAATATCCTAGAAATATTATGTTTTCATGTTAAGAAATATTCGAAATAACTTTTGCCAATAAAAGCAAATAACCTAAAACTACCGTTTCATCAGCGTAATTAACACTGTTATTTTCCATTTAACTCTCAAATACACCATAATCATTTCCAAATATTTCTCGACATTTTACTCAAAACCATTGTCGCAGCATTATTAGCTTTTGCGAGAATTGGAATGGCACAATATTTTTTTTCATTTTATATGAACATATCAGTCCAACTACGATTATGCAATACTAATTAGACACACTCTAATTTGCTTATGTGATGTCATATTTACAAATGATGATTAAAATGCGTCTTTTCACTTTAGACGCAAGAGAAAATATAAAATGTTTTAAATTCTCATTTGATTCAGCAACAAACGAGTAAACAATAAAGTTTTGTATGCACCATGGGCGTTAATGGATGTTTTTGCCCCTCAAGCGACTTCCAACCCCCCGGACCACAGACCCTCGGGTTTGAACGTCCCTCTCGGAGCAAAAACATCTACTTAACACCCAAGATACATACATTTGGGTATTTCTAACGTGGCAACTGAGAGTAGCATCTCCAAGATGGAATTCGGCACGACTTTTTGAGTCATTCTCACTCCTGCTACTAGAGTCGCTTGATCTGCAGCACTGTTTGATGCGGTCGCGACCATGCGACATCTTACGGCAGGACTGAGAATGACCGAATTCTATCTTGGAGATACAACCCTCACCCGATACGTTAGAAAAACCCAAGTATAAAAAAGTATTAGATAAAATGTATGACGGATATGTATCAACAGCAGCACTGTCATCTTTCGAGTACAAAAGAAACGCCATGATGGCGATGAACAGCGTCCGACCGCCTGGACCGCCGTCGGCCGCCGTCTGCGCGCTGCGCTGTGGCGTGTTGGGCTGGATGGCGTGCGGCGTTGCCAAGTGCGCGCCAGGGGTGCGGCGGAGTCGCGTTGCGGGCGGCCTGTGAGTGGGGCGTCCGTTGAATTTCGGCGTCGCGCACGGCGCCGGTGTATTGACAGCTGCGTGCAACCCTTTGGACCTCGCGCGGCGCGGTGTATAACAGGGAGTGACGGGGGAGAGGGACAGGGATGGGAAGAGCGGGCAGGAGAGATGAGGTGAGGGGCGGGGAGGAGAGGGAAGGAAGTGCGAGGAGTGATGGGGGAAGGGGATGGACAGAGCGGGAGTGGGGAGGGGCAGGAATAGGAAGAGTGGACAGGAGAGATGAGGTGAGGGGCGCGGCGGAGAGGAGCGAGGAGCGAAGAGAGGGTGACAGGGACAACAATGATGGGTAGGATTGGGAGGAGTGGGCAGGAGAGATGAGGTGGGGTGGGGCGGGGAGGAGTAAGGAGTGATTGGGGGAGGAGCAGGTGTAGTGATGAGGGCTAGGATTGAAAAAGTGGGCAGGAGGGGTGAGGTGGGGCGGGGCGGGTGGAGCGAGAAGCGATGGGGTAGAGGGGCAGAGAAAGTGATAATGGGTATGCTTGGGAAGAGTGTACAGGAGAAATGAGGTAGGGGGAGGCAGAGCGGGGAGGAGCGAGGCGCGTTGGAGGGAGAGGTAGAGATAGTGATAATGGGTAGGATTGGGAAGAGTGTACAAGAAAGATGAGGTGAGGGGCGGGTCGGGGAGGAGCGAGGAGCGATGGGGAGGGTGAGAGGGATAGTGATTAGGGGTTGGATTGGGAAGAGTAGGCAGGAGAGATGAGGTGAGGGACGGGGCGGGGAGGAGCGATGGAGGAGAGGCAGGGTGATGATGATGGGTAGGATTGGAAAGAGTGGGTAGGAGAAATGAGGTGGGGACAGGGCGGGGAGGGGCCAGGAGCGATGGAGGGAGGGGTAGAGATAGTGATGATGGATAGTATTGGAAAGAGTGGGTAGGAGAAATGAGATGAGTGGGTGGAGTGATGGGAGTTTGTGTGGGGGCGGGGCGGGGCAAGGTGAAGGTTGTGGTGGCAAGCGCTGCCCTTGAAGATTAGCCTCCGTGACGCCGATCGATGGCGCTGCGAAACGCCTCGGATCAGATAGCCGACGCTGCCTTCTCCTCTCCCCATGAGGCGCTAGTTTTCTCTCATCTTATGACGCTTTCTCTACACTCACTGGTTTACTTGGCGTCTTTGTTTTCCCCTGGTTTCTCACACTCACTACTTTTTGTATAACTGTTTCTCCTCTCATCTCAACCTTTTCTCTTCAGCCAGCCAGGAAAGAAGTAGCCAGGATTTTTATCGAGGGAGAGGGCGACAAAAAAGAAAAAATAATTATTAATAATAAAGTACAAAGAACCTAAAAAATAATAAATAAATGGTTTAGATAAATAACAAATACATTTAATAGATATTTATGTCACGAGTCCTCTAAACGAGTCTTTAAGGACACAGCCGGAAGGTTAACTGCGAGGCGGAGCGATAGCGAAGCCGAGTCCTTGCCCTATCCTCTCCCCTTACACACACACTTACACTGACATGCACTACACTACCACATACTCCGGGAGACCGGTCGGGAGCTTAGAGCTTGTCCCGGCTGGGGCGGTGCCCCGCTGGTGGGAGAGTCCTGGTTAGGGAGAAACCCCACTAGCCGACGGTAGGTCGGCGCCGGATCTCGCCATCCAGCGGGGAAAGATTACCACCATCTTCCAAGAAAAAAAACATGCGCTACCCTTACGGGACCAATGATCTACGCTGTTGTCGCGCCCGGAATCACTAACAACCAACCAAACAACCAACCAACGAAGAGGCGGCGGAGCTCCGGCTGCCGCCAGTCTGGCGACAGAGGACCAAACCCTCCCCCTGGCCGATCACATCCCTTGTGCGGTCCGACAGAGCAAAATGCTGCGACGTTACACTACAAAAATGGTCTATAAATTTAAATACGACCAGGAAGAACAGAAACAGATTTTAGAACAATATCATAACATTTTTAAAACATTCATTTTTAACTTAGCCTCAAGGATGGAGGCTGTAGAACTTGGGGTCTGAAAGTTTTAGTTGTCTGCCGTGTTTGGCTTCCGTGCAATTGTCAAAGTTTTATACCTGCAGCGCGAATCACAAGAGCAATAACACGAAATAATACAATCAAAAATAAAGAAAACACAAATTTAAAGTAAAACTGAGATTTAAACACTAAAACTAAAATAAGACATTAAACAAATGAAATATAAACACATGACACACAAAATAGTAAAAATTTTCACATCTGAAAAAATATGACAATATTCGTCTTCCTCATTGGGATTGTAGATGTGTCATGCGCCATATCATAAAACCTAAAAAAAACACAAAACAAAAAAAAACTAAATACACAGAAATACGCACGAATGAGCAAAGAAATATTATATGGTACATTAAATTGCAAGTAAAATACTCAAAATAACAAACGTGGGGCATCAATTTATGTAATAAATCATGTTCAATGCATGTTGAGTAGCCAATGCATGAGATGGCTTTATGACGAGCTTATTAACTGGAACAGGGGTCTATGACCTGGGGGAGGTGATTGGATAAGTTTTAAAGTACTAGTCTCTCCTAAAAAAACCAGCTCAAAAGATGGCAGGTTAGAGCTCGGGTCGGGGTATCATGCAAATTCTACAGTACCAGGGAACAAAGAACGTATATTTTGGTGGGAATCGCATCCCCCATATGACGGATGCGTCTTTAAAAATAAAAACCTTTTAATAGTACATTACAAAACGATGATGTATTAATAGTAACTTTTTAATAGTACATTATGAAACGATGGATATTAATACAAGAGTGTGATATTACGATACGAGCGAGTATCGTATACCTCACACGGGTGTATTAATTCCCTTTACATCGAGTTTCATACAGTACTTTTTCTACGACTATCGTAAGTTCAACTTTTATATTGAATCGTTTTGCAGCAGTTGACAAACAGGATTCAGCTAAGGCCAGCTTCCCTTGCATGCAACCGCAGGAGGCTGTAGTTCCCAGTTCGCCTGCAAGGGCGTACTGCTCTAGTTAAATAGGATCAAAATTAAATTACGATCCAATTTATTTTAAATAATATTCAACCAAAAAATTACTAATAATTATGTAAACTTCTCTGTGATTGGTCAACAACCTGTATCATAATGAAATCGGTATCGTAATGAGTATCATTATGCAAAAAGTTTCAGCCAACAAATGACTGCATTATACAATGGGATTATAATGCTGAAAATAATTAAATGTGTTTACATATGTCATGTAAGTTCTAATATAAATATTACAGGCTAAGTTTGCGTGATTGAATGAAACAGCTACTCAGCATGAATTACAACCTCAACTCAAACATTTGACCTCCTGGTGTACAATACAGAAGTTACAGCACTCTTCACTGTCTAACTAACGTAAACTGCCTAATAATTCTATATTGAGGACGTAAAATTACCAAATATTTTGTGTGTATTTATATTCTTCCCTGTAAGCAGAAAATAAATCTACATCCTCTCATGTAGGATGAGTGAAAGAGAGCACGATATCAGATATTAAATACCTGATAAACCTCGAGTTGTCCAGAGCTGTCTTCTGTGTAAGAACATGGAACTAAAACCAATTTTTCGAGGAGCTCTATAAAGCGAATGACGTACGATCTCCGAGGACCTCGATAGATTCGCCGTCCTTTAAACGCAGGTCGAGGCAACGGACCTTGTGTTTGATTGATATTTCGGAAAGAGCATTCTTATTTCAACACTGAGATTTCATAACCACAGGTCAGGAAAGCGCCGCAAAAAGGCGCTCAGGACAGGAAATTGATGGTAATGGCGGCAGCAACCTTCGGCGATCCTTCATCCCGACCCCGTTCCGGGGCCTTTGGAAGAAAGCTTTGAACTCTTAACGGAATGGGAAAAACAGGCATGATTGTCTCGCTATGATTTATGGAGAGTATTAGTCGCCTGCGACGGAAACAGGGCTTGCGTCGCCCCAAGTAGCGCTGGCTGGCTGCGACTCGCGGGCGCTGAGTTGCCAGATAGAAAACCGCAATGGTAGATTGATTCCGGGCGCGTCAATCGTCAACTTCTATGGTCACATGTCCTGTACGTGTTGTGCACGTTTTGTCCTCCGACTTGGCAGTGTGGCTCGCCGCTACGATTTGTAGAGTGTTAGCCGCCTTCGTCGGAAACAGGTCCTGTGTCGCCCCAAGTAACGCTGGCGACTACTACGACTCACAGGCGCGGAGTTGCCAGATCGTACAACCGCAATGGTAGATTGATTCCGGGCGAGTCAAATGCTAAGGTCACATGTCCTGTACGTGTTGTGCATATTCTGTCCTCCGAGCTGGCAGTGTGGCTCCCCGCTACGATTTATAGAGAGTGTTAGCCGCCTTCGTCGGAAACAGGACCTGTGTCGCCACAAGTAACGCTGGCGACTACTACGACTCACTGGCGCTGAGTTGCCGGATCGCACAACTGCAATGGTAGATTGATTCCGGGCGAGTCAAATGCTAAGGTCACATGTCCTGTACGTGTTGTGCATATTCTGTCCTCCGAGCTGGCAGTGTGGCTCCCCGCTACGATTTATAGAGAGTGTTAGCCGCCTTCGTCGGAAACAGGACCTGTGTCGCCCCAAGTAACGCTGGCGACTACTACGACGCACAGGCGCTGAGTTGCCAGATCGCACAACTGCAATGGTAGATTGATTCCGGGCGCGTCAAATGCTATGGTCACATGTCCTGTACGTGTTGTGCATATTCTGTCCTCCGAGTTGGCAGTGTGGCTCCCCGCTACGATTTATAGAGAGTGTTAGCCGCCTTCGTCGGAAACAGGACCTGTGTCGCCCCAAGTAACGCTGGCGACTACTACGACGCACAGGCGCTGAGTTGCCAGATCGCACAACCGCAATGGTAGATTGATTCCGGGCGCGTCAACCGTCAACTTCTCTGGTCACATGTCCTGTACGTGTTGTGCACGTTCTGTCCTGCGAGGTAGTGGTGTGCCTCCCCTCTGGATTCTGAGATCTAGCGCCGAAATTGAGCTGCAGACTAGCGGGGGAATTTCCCATTCCTGTTATTATTCCCCCCCCCCCGCAACGGGGACACCTCCTCAGCCAGAACTAACTTTAATCTACCAACTGTTCTCCTGATATCGGTAGTAGTGAAGTGCATGTAAATTTAGTTGTCTGTTTAAGGAAAGAGTTTTACGGATGAGGAAGGAAAGATCACGCTGTCTGCTGGCCATTTGCGAAGGTACTGGTCCTTCTAAGGTTTTTATAAATGATGATGGCCAACTATTGTTTTTCAGAATTTAAGAATCATGTAGATTTCGTTATATCTAGAGTTAAGTACCTACCAATATAACCTTCAATACTCGATGTCCTCATTTTGCAAGGCATTACTTCGCCCTCATGAATTCGCTTTTGAAATAGATAATGGACGACTATAGTTCACACCAAATAATAAATTGAACAATCAATGAATTGATATTTTTTCTTTTCTCAAATTGAATATTTTTGTAATTTGACATTTTTGCTGTATGAAATTGTACGCGAAATTTAGGCGGTCATGCTTACATTAAATTCTCGTTTAAATATGAATATTAAACAAATTAAGAAAAAAGCATTAAGTTTTAATTCTTTATTTGAAAACCAGCTAAAACACCTTGAAGTAACAAACTACACTGTTTTCTGAGAATAATTAAAATTTAAAAATTCGTTTTTTATTTTTTGTGTTGAAATTCATTGATGCCAGTTTTATTTATTTTTACGATAAGAAATATACGATAAATATATCGTATGCGCACTTTGAATAAATGTATTTAAATAGCTCTTCGTATATGCTAATAGTTCTTCCATGGTACACTTTTGAGCTTTTATGATCGTAACTGAGATAAATCTTATTGTGAACTAGAACACAGAGAAAAGGAGTGGATCAAAATACAATGAGGTCGACCAACATTTCTGTGACCGTTGTCTGGGTAAGCAAGTATTTTACTTTATAGTCCGAGGTGCGTTGCCTACATTGAAATTACATTACATTCATTCCAGTTTCTTTGTAGCTTTTTCAACTCATTCTTTCCGTTATCTCTGTTGGAACAAAAAGAGTAGAAACAAGAGAATGTTCAAAATAGCCCTCCCATATACCCTCCCCCGTTCCAAAACACAATTACCTCATGCTATCCACAGACCTCAAAAATATATGAATTATTATTTCTTGATAATAAAACATTAGTACCCGTTATATTGCAATTTGACTCGAGGTTAAATCCAGGGTTGACCTTGCTCCCGCTGTCTTGGTGTTCTCCAGATATGAGAATGGTATTGATGTACGACTGCTAACTTTTTGTCCTAACAAAGGACACTTTCTTTAGCGATAAAATCTCAAAATGTCATTGGCGAATCCAATGACTAAACGTATCTTCAAATTATTTTTTAACCTGTACGTACGGTTTCATTTTTTGAAGTCTATTTTACAGTTTGTTTAATTGAATTTTTATTGCTTATATAAAAGATAATTATACTTGCCGACATTTTTTATATACTCATATTTTGTTTGGATATCATCGAATAATCAACAACCCAGTGATGACATTGGTTTTGAATGTCTGCGAATTCAAATTCTCGAGCCCTTTACTCCAAAGGGCTCTCCTACCGCCAACCCTGGATTCACCCTTCCGCGTTCCTCATCCACCCCTCCGTCTAGTCTGCCTTCCATGCAGACTAAGGGTTGGCAGAGGTCACCGCCAGTTAATTATGGCGGGGCGAGTATCTACCCCATAATTCGGCGCGCGGGAGAAGGGCGAGGCGCCGGGCGCGCCTGCAGATTTACGCACTGGAGGGCCTCCAAGGGCGGTAAATCAACGCCACGCTGCAGTTTTTCGGCGCGTGGCGGCGGCGGCAGAGGCGGCGGACCGACCCGGCAGCATGCGCTGTCCGCGATACCTTCACCGCATAATTCCTCCATTGACGGGTTGAGGCGGTTTTTTCAGGCTGTAAAGAGAAAAGGTCGGAAGGTTTCCGAAGCGTCCAGTGAGTGAGTAATTCATCGTAACGGACGCATCAACTTCTTTGGTTACTTCTCCCGTTCGTATATTTCTTATCGTATCAGGGAGGTAGTAGTAGTAATTTTAAACCAGCCGGTGGCGCTAGCCGAATTCGTTTACTACGCTCCGTGAAGTCACGAAGGTTAAGCGAATTCGAGACTCGCGGGTTCTTGGTTGGGTGACCGCCCAGGAACACCGGGATCTAACGTCGTCGAGCCCCTGGCCGAAGGGATAAAAGGCACTGACTGACTGCGACGTGACGAGACTTGACTTGAGATTATTGTAACGGAGGATTACTCCAGAAATAAAAGCACATTAATGGAGGATTACTCCTCAGTGCAAAGCGCTCAACGCCCCTTAAGGGGTTTGGAGACGCGTTGCGTCAAGGTGTAGATGCAACAAATTAAAAAAAAACCGCATGTGGCCAACACCACCACAGTAACTTGCTTCATCAGGAGGACAAGTCCCCGAGGTGGGCACCTTTGCCTTTTCGGGTTTTATCCGCCCCCTCCTCACCGACGCGCAAGCACGCCGACGGGCTGATGTCCGGATCCAGATGGAACCCAGTTTACCTTCACGGTAACCTCCCCCTGCAATGCTAGGGTAAGGGTCACCCTGCCAGCTCAGAGCTCCTAGCTTTTCAGGCTAGTACCGGAGTCAAAACAATGCGCCACTCACATGCGCCGGGAACAAGTTCCCTCCTCTTTGCCCAGAGTATCGGGCCATTGCCACGACGAAGGCGGGAGCCCAACTGGGGGCCACCTGAACTCCAGGCGGCTCGAAGCCCCCATCCCGTTTTCCCACTGCCTGCACCTTTAGGCTGTCGACGTGGGTAGACACCACCTAACGGGTGGCATCTAGTTTCTCGACGGACTTTAAAGTGGGATCCGGAGTACTCTGAAAAGCATTCTTCCCCCATCCTGCCCAAAGGACGACGTGTCATAGGCCCAACTGGTGGGTAGCCGGGCGGACCTGACTACCAGAAGCTTATCATTGCCATCTCACTGCCTGCACCTTCAGGCTAACGACTTGAGCGGCGCCGCGAGACTCAGGGTCCGGGAGGTCGTCTACGACACTCCACAAGACACCACGATAACCTCCGCCATCGTGGTTCCCCTCTGCTGGGGGGGGGGGAGATTGTGTTATTCGTTCGCCTGTTTTTTATCGAAGGAATCTCGTAAAGCTAGAAATCAGCCAGTCGATTGCTTGAACTCTCCTCTGTGCAACGGCTAAATTTGCCAAAACTAGAGTCGAAAATCCACCTCCGTCGGGACTCGAACCCAAGGACCTCCCGGTTACAGAACTGTAACCGTTGTTATGACAGCTTCTATCTGTCCAGAAACATAGTTTCTTATGATGATGAATAGAAACGAATAGATCGAAGACGGGATAGAGCTTTTGTTAGTACAAGATTGTTAACAATTACAGTAGTCGAACTAGTTATGTTATTGACACATCAAAAAAAAAGGTTTAGGCAAAATGTAGTGTGTGCTTAAGTGGTAAGGTGCATAGAGTATTGTACGTTTTATCAAACAAACTACATTTGATGACAACAACCAGCCACACATTCTGAAACTCAATAATATTAAATTTATTGAACAATTTCATATTTATCTCATGAAAATATGTGAACCTTATATAATGAAACTGAGACACAAGAGTCATGGAAAGAATTACTTCTGTTTCGAAATGTATGTGATTGGTAGAATTTCCAAATTGCAGGTGGAGTTATTTTCTGAAACATTGAAAACATTCACAAGTCGTAAGTCCCTTCAGTGATTTTTGACTTTGGTCGCGGGGGAATCGATATTCCGGTCCCCGGGTGGGCGCAGGGGAGAGGACTGTTGGCTGTGGCCTGTTTGGGCGTGGGCGTGGGCGTGGGCGGCGGGATTTCAGCGCCCGCCGAGGCCCCTGGCGGAGCGGCCGGCGCCTCGTGTCTCCTTGGCGTAAGCTGCTTAAGGGGTTCTGCGGCGCGCCCCGCCCCCACACGTCCACCCGCCACGCCCACTGCCTATCGCCCACCTCTGCTGCGCCCCTGCCCCGCACAGCCCAGATCGTCACTGGGCTTACCCACAACCACCCCGCCCCTGCACCTTTAGCCCCGCCACCAGCCAACCGTCTGCTCTGCTGTGTGCCGCCTCAGGGCTCGCCCCACCGTCTACGTCCTCAACCAGCCCATACACAGCACTTCCCACTCTTCACCACACCATGCGCCTTTAGCCCGCCCCCCAGCTCTCTTCGCCCTGCCGCCCCCTCGCTAGCCATCGCCACGCCCCCGCCGCCCTTCTCCGGACACTTCTAAATCGCCTCTGAGCTCGCCCCACTGTCCGCCCCCTCAGCCAGACCACACACAATACTTCCCATCGTTCACCATCTCTCCGCCGCCCCCCCCCTCTCTTCGCACTGACGCCTCCTCGCTGGCCATCGCCACGCCCCCGCCGCCCGTCTCCGTCCACTTCTAAATCGCCTCTAAGCTCGCCCCACTTTCCGCCCCCTCAACCGGCCCACACACAATAATTCCCACCCTTCACCATCTCTCCGCCGCCCCCACCTCTCTTCCCCCTGCCGCCCCCCTCGCCTGGTCACTTCACCCTACCGCCCCCGTCGCCTGGTCAACAACTCTGTCCCCGCCATCTCTCGCCATCCACTTTGAAATCACCTCTGGGCTCGTCCCACCGCTCGCAACCACTACAGCTACCCCTCACCCAAACCGCCCTTCACCATCTCTCGCACCTTTATCCCCGCCCCTCGCATCGCCAGTGCCCCCTCCCCCACCACTTCCAGATCCCTGCAGCCCGCTCATCCATCGTCGCCTTGTTTGCTTACGATCGGAGGCGAATTCTCGCAGCCACTTTTCTCTCGCATTTCCTTCCTATTTCTCTGAAAGTTGTCTTTCTGTGCTTTGTTGTGTCCGCCTTCTGAAATAAAGGAAAATGTGATTCACGGTGGACACTGTGAACTAAATATGAACGTTTTAATAATTGTCTTAAAATTACAAATAACATTATTCGTTTAAGATTTAGATTAATCAATTTTTTGTTTAAATGTTACTTACGTTTGTTTTTATTCATATTTTTGTTTCTACGTTACTTACGACGTAAATCTTAATCTACGGATGTAGTTTTCTTTTATACTGATGTTTTAATTATATTTTTTGTTAAAGGGAAGTGTTTTCTTAAACACAATTCAAAATATTTGAAGTTATTTATTGTAAATAATTCATCCAACAAGTAGAATGTAAATACATTGTTTCCGTCAGCCTTTTGTTGCATTGTTATCGCAATCCACGAGTTTAACTTCGGGAAAATTTAATTCATTTTCCCCGCTTCCAAAAAAAGTGACTGACACAGCGTTCTCTATAACAACTACTCTGTCCTATCCGCCCTCTAGCTCCACTCAGCTCCTCCTGCGCTTTTCACAACCCCTCCCTCTCGAGAGACCCTTTCCTCGAGTACCAAAGAATTTTCTCCCTTCCCCCGACTTCCAATTACCTATTGGAAAATTAATGCCTCCTCTCCGACCCGTCGCAGCGGAAGAGTTACAAGGAGGGTGCCACCTCGTAACCTTGTGAGAATAATTAATGGCGATAGAATGTAAAATTTAGCGTTTTAATTATCCCGAATTGTCTCACTGTTCGAAAAGGAATCATCGTTAGACAGCATGTATAATGCGGAAGGTTTGCCTCCTCTCCTGTGCTGGGCTTTCGTCTGTTAACGCGAACGCATTTTTAAATTCAATGAATGTTTAATGAGATATCCCCCGAAAAGTTCACGTACGCCGTTAAGTAAAGCTAAGGTTTTAATTACTTAATAAGGTTCAAACTCGTATTTCGCGGGACTTTTTAACGGGCTTCCTGCCCCACCCATTCGCAGCCCTTGGCGTGCCCGGCGAGAACTGGCATGCTGTATCCCATTGGTGGAAATGGGATTGGTCGCAACGCGCTTAGCCAGTAGTTTGCGCTCGGATAAACACGTGGGGCGCTGATCTTGGGTGACAGCTGAGCGGACGGGTGTGGGACAATGGATGGGAGGGGCGGGCGGGAAGGGGTAAGTAGTTTAGAAAGCGGACGGCATGAAACGATTGGGGACAGAAGTTGTTAGCGTCGTTGTAGCGTGCGATGATCTGTTGCTGTTGATTAGTGTTAAAATGATACTTGAGTATGTTAACTTCATATCTGCCGAAAGTTTCTAACTTGCTCATAGCTTAAAATATTCCTCCTGTGCATCTTTTTCGACAATAGATTTTACGTTTTCTTTTGTGCAATGCAATGATCTGTTGTTGTTAATTACTGTTAAAATGAACTTTGAGTATGTTAACTTCATATCTGCCGAAAGTTTCTAACTTGCTCAAAGCCTAAAATATTCTTCCTGTGCTCCTTTTTCGACAACATTTTTTTACGTTTTCTTTTGTGCAATGCAATGATCTGTTGTTGTTAATGAGTGTTAAAATGAACCTTAAGTATGTTAACTTCATATCTGCTGAAACTATGTAACTTGCCCAAAACCTAAAACATTCTTCCTGTGCTCCTTTCCCGATAATATTTTTCACATTTTCTTTTGTTGTAATAGTTTACTAGTTAAACCCGTGCGAAAATGTCGCACGCTCGAACTTCTTTCCAGGGCTTCCAGGCCGGCAACGTGTTACTTCACTTAGGCATCAATATTATTCACCCACAAATGCAAGTATTTTCTAAAGGCGGCATATTATATAGAGATCGTAGGTTTCTACGGTCAGCTCACGAAACATTCAGCCACCGGTTGGTTCAACCAAATCCCGTTGGTTCAACCAAATCCCGACCAAATCCCGTGAACGCCATTTCCTAACAGGTTTCTTTCTACGTTTTCCAATAAAATTACTCTACACTTGCAGCTCATAGAGAGAGAAATGTTAATATTAATTCTTTGACCCCGATAAGTAAGCTGATAAGTCAAGAAAACTTAATTTTACAGGGGAGCAAAAAACAATTCTAACCTCATTCAATAAATAAGGGATTAATAATATTCAAACAAAACCTATACAAAATAGTTTTGTTTGAATTTCACCTTCGTTTGAATATCATTAATCCCTGATTGAATTAATTTAAACGTTGTTTTTTGCTCTTCTATATAATTATGTGCTTATTCACCGGGATCAAAGAATTTGCGTTTCACCAAACAAGATATATTCAAATCTATTGTAGAAGTCACTTATCGTCTGCAGCCAGCGCTTCCGCGCCCGGGGGTAACAATTTGTGCCAATGAAACAGCTGAGAGTCGCTCCCCGGAGGCGGTGGGGACGGGCAGAGGACGAGCGAGATGCAAGTCGCCGCTCAAGAACGTTATTGCCCAAGTTGCTGAATTTCCTCGACCCGCCGAGAATCCGCTAAGGATACAGTCGTAAACGAGTTACGGTTAAGCTCGCGTCAATAGTCGCCCATAACATTCTAGTTATCCTAACAGCGACGGTGCTCCAGTTAGCGCACGTCGCCTCCGGATTTGCAGCTCGAGCGCTGCGGGGCAGGACTCGCTTTCCGCCAGCCCCGTTCATGTCGAGTTCTCGTGCTAGCGTTTTTGCGCCACGTCGATTCAATCTCTCGCTCGTAATTCTAGACGTTACAAACGACTTACTTTAAAGAATTTACTTTTTAGTATTTATTCACGATTGTTAAAAATAGGAAGTAATCGTTCGATTACATTCTAAGACACCAAAAAAGAAGCACGTGCGTACTTCCTCACAATGCAAGTACACAAGTCCACTTCTTCAAAGAATCTAATTTTGTTACCGATTGTAGAATAAAAAGCAAAGTAATGTTATTCCCTTTTTTTGATCCACAATGAAAACTTCATCACTTCGTGAAAAGCAGTCAGGTACACTGTAATGAACTAGTGATGCTACAATAGCACATATATTGTCACATTATTCCTAACTTTTTTTCGATTTCCAAAAATTCAGAATGTTCATTGAAAAATGAGATCTGCACTGTTTTAAGTGTTGTTTATTGGATCTGGGAAAACAATTAAAGAAAATATTTTGAGCAGACTGTGAGAAAAGAAGTTTATAAATTTCAGTAATTCTATTCAAAATTAAGCAAAAACGTCTAGTTTTTTTCAAAAAATTATATATGTCCGTTTTTAAACTTCTGGATTTTTAGAACAGATTACATTTTCATACAATCTCGGTCTTAAATATTGTAGTGTTACAATGTTCTTTTTGCAATTTTCTAAACTGAAAGTTTGCCGGAAATGGAATCAACACCAGATTTTTTCTGTTTCTTGATACATACCGCGAAATAAATTAAAGGAAAAGGTTAGAACATCTTTTATAAAATAATTGTTTAACAATTGTCGGTATTTACGTGAAATTCGTGAAGAATACTCATATTTTCGAAAAATTGATTTGATTTCAAGATCTCTCTTTGAACATCAGATTTTGGCAAGGAAAAAAACTGTGTATCAAATTTGTAGTTATATGGAGACGCCGAACAAATGTTGAACTTCTACCATTTTTCATAAATCAGGGATTTCAACCAAAATTGGATTCACGTCATTTTTACGCGTTCTTTATGCTATCCGAGTTTAAAGATGTGGAGTCATTTGAGAAAATTTTGAAGATATTTTGAGGCTTCATGTTGAGTACCCCGCCGCCCAAAAAAACTAAACACCCGTTTCAAAATCGCAGAGCTTCATCATGCTCATTTAGATCAATCGGAGAATATCAATTTTGGAAAAGAAAAGGGCGAATTGTTTTGTCACTACTGGCTGTACGCAGACGGGCGGGCGGACGGACAAACAGGCAGACGTATTTTCGTCAGATGATTTTTGGATAAAAATAGCCCTAAAAAACGGATTCTGACTGCACAACGTGTTAGTAGATGTAATTTACAATATATATGAACAAATGTTATCCACTTTTTCGGTATCAGGATTGCGTAAAATATCTAGGTCTTCACTTGGACGTCTCACTTGGAAAAAGCATATACAAGCCAAGAAACAACAGCTCCTACTGCAAACATGGAAACTCTAGTGGCTTATTGGCTACAGATCCATGTTGTCCCTGGAAAATAAATTGCTAATTTATAAAACCATCCTAATTCCTGTATGGACATATGGAATCCAAATCTGGGGCTCAGCCAGCAGAACAAACTTATCAATTCTTCAAAGATTCCAGTCAAAAATTTTAAGAGTCATCTCATCAGCACTTTGGTACATGAATAATGCAGCACTAAAGCGAGACCTCAATATTCAAACAATTCAAGAGAAGATACAAGAAATTGGCCTAAACTACAATAAACGCCTGGAAACCCATCCAAACCATCTAGCCCTAAAACTTTTAGACAATAGCCAAGAAATATCTCGCCTCAATAGAACCTCCTCTTTGCAACTTCCTTACCGCTTTAGTGTTTGACATTGACATACACAAAACAAAATTAATTCTCCGTTTTGTGTTATTATTATTCTAATATTTTTTTCTCTTTTCTGTTATAATCTTTGTATATTGATCCTGGAAAGTACCAATGGGGGACTTTTCTGCAATTCTTTGGTCATTTTATTTCGAATTATCATATTACTTATTATTTCGAATTGAAATAGATTGTAAATTTTCATTGTGTTAATAAAAAAACCTTTTTCGGTATCAGAGCCAGACGATGAGATATCTGTCAAAAATTGCCGACTTTCGTCGCAGCAAAACAATACTTTTGTACGTAGATACGTAACAGACGAAGAAATAAAACCAAAAAAATGCACTCTTTTTCAGACGGGTCTCGTTATTTCACTAGATATAAAACCCGGCTGGTTGAAGGTAGCCAAGTGTCGCGTCCCCTGTAGCCACAGTTGGATTAAACGTACGAGTCAGAACAGAGGAAGCCTAAATGTCTGTGTTAAACTGAAAATCGGTTTCGTTCAAATGCACTCCGCCACCGTAATTGACCAGCCCTCTCCAAGCGATGGCCACTCTGCCCCGGTGGCCAGGAGAGTTTGTGGAGGGGGAAGGGGGGGGAGGTTGCACCGGAAGTGACGTGCGCGGGGCACCCACGCGCAGGCGGCTAATGCTGTAGATGGGCGCCAGCTGGCAACGAGATTATCTCACCGCGTCGCCGCCCCGGCGCTGCAAGATGCTTTTAAGATCACGTGCGCGCGCGCCCGCGCCGCGCTTTCGGCGGTGGCGGTGGCGGTGGCGCCGCCTCAAGATGCTAATTCGTACCCGTCTCCGTAATGGAACACTTATGAATATGGAGGGTCGGGGCGCGGTCCTCGCCCCGCCCCCGCCCCCGCCCCGCCCCCGCCCGCGCGCGACGCGTCATCGCTCTCGGAGCGCCGCCGCCGCCGTCTGTGTACTTCCGCCCCGCCCCGCCCCCTTCGCCGCCCGCTGCGCCGCGCCGCGCCGCTCGCGCTGCCAGCGAGAGACGCGACCGCCGCGATGCGCTTTGAGTGTCTTCACTCGGCGGGAGGAGAGGGGAGGAGAGGGGATAGGCGGATGGAGCGGGGGCTGGGTGGCGGGGTGGCGAAAAGGACGTAGGTATTAGGGCCGAGAGCGGAGCGGTGTTGGGTCTTGGCGGGGTGGGGCTGAAGCGGGGACTGTTTAGAGCGGGACCGGGCACGAGCGGGGAGGCGGGGTCGGAAGGTGAGGGGTGGGGAAAATGGTATAGGCAGTAGGGATGGGGGGAGCGGAACGATGGTGGGTCTTGGAGAGATGGGGCTGAAGCGGGGACGAGGGTGAAGCGGGGGATATTCGGGGTGGGGGAGGATGAGAGTGGAGTGGGGTGTTGCAAGGAGAGGGAAGGGTGGAAAGGGCGTAGGCGGTAGGAGTGGGGCGGGGTGAGAACGGCGTGGTGGTGGATTTTGGCAAGGTCCGGCTGGAGCGGGTTTCGGGTTGGAGCGGGGTTCGGGGCGGCAAAGAGAGTGACGGGTTCGCGAAGGAGAGGAGTGGGCGGAAATGCGTATGCAATAGGGTGGGGAAGGAGTGGGAGATGGTAGAGCTGGCGCGGGGACGGGGGTGGAGCGGGGTCCGTTTGGAGCGGGGCGGGGTGAGAGCGGGAAGGCGGGGTCGGATGGTGAGGGGTGGGGGAAATGTTGTAGGCAGTAGATGTAGGGGGAGCGGAGCGATGGTGGGTCTTGGTGATGTGGGGCTGGAGCGAGGGACGTGGGTGGAGCGGGGCGGGGGTGAGAGCGGGTTGGCGGGATCGAATGGAGTGGAGTGGGAAATGGCGTATGCAGTAGGGTTGTGGTGAGGCGGAGCGGTGATGGGTTTTTCATGATGGGCTAGAGCGGGACGTGGGTCAAGCGGGTGATGGTCGAGGAGGGGGCGGGGCTCGGGCGGTGTGGCGGGGTGGGCGGAAAGGGCATGGATAACCGAGAGTGAGGTTGGCGAGGCGAGGGCGAGAGGGACGGGACGGTGGCGGGGCTTCCCGAAATGGGGATGAGGCGGGGCTGGGGAGGCATAGGAGAGTGCGACGGGGCGGGACGGGAGCGAGGCGGGGCTGGAGGCTGGGGCGGGGACTGGTCGGGACTGACGCGGGGCTGGGGACGGCATAGGCGAGCGGGGCGGGAACGGGACGGAGACGGGGTTTGGCGAGATGGGAGTGGGGCGGAGCGGGTTGCGGTGGGGCGGAGCTGGGGCGGGGTTGGCGAGGCGTGGGGAGAGGGACGGGACGGAAGCGAGACGGTGGCGGGGCTCGCCACCGCTGAGGCGGTGCTGGGAAGCGCTGAGGCGGTGCTGGGAAGCGCTGAGGCGGTGCTGGGAAGCGTAGGCGAGCTGGGCGGGGCGGGAGCGGTGTGGGGCGGGGCGGGGCGGGGCGGGAGCAGGGCGGTGGTAGGGCTTGGCGAAGTGGGTGTGGGTGCGGGGGCGGAGTGGAGCGGAGCGGGGACTGGTCGGGACTGAGGCGGGGTTGAGGGGCGACGCGATCGAGGGGGGCGGTAGCGGAGCTGGTGCGGGGCGGGAGCGGGGCGGGAGCGGGGCGGGAGCGGGGCGGGGCGGGAGCGGGGCGGGAGCGGGGCGGGAGCGGGGCGGAGCGGGGCGGAGCAGCAGGGCGGGAGAGGGGCTTGGCGAGGTGGGGTTGGGGCGGGAGTTGCAGGGTGGGCAGAAGGGGGCGTTGGCGGCTCTTGACATCTCTCGCGCCTCCAAGGATGCTCTGCGGAAGGGAAGAAGGAGCAGCTGTTCTTGACCTGCGGCTTCTGTCTCGCTTAAGGGTTTTGTTTTTACATCTGTTGCGGTTTCTTGGCGCTTTGTAGGATAATGAGGATGCAGAGTAATAAAAATGCACTATTAAAGGAGAAATCTTAAGTGAAGACCTTCGTATCTTATTCACGCACTCTTCCGTTTCGTGTTTTTTAGTCTCATACGTTTACCTACTGTGCCACAAAATCCCGTTTGCCTCTAAGTATGTTTCCATGGTCCTGAGTTCCATTCTTCAATTTATTTTTGTGAATTCGTGGTCATTTTCCGTAACCATTATGCCAATCGCTATTTTACCCGAAAGTTAGGGCATTTTCTCTCGAAGATGCATCATTGGATGCGATTGAAGTAACACAACGTATATTTCAGGTTTTTTCTTCTTCCATTTTCCCTTTTCCACTTGTATACTTCATTTTTTTTATTCTTTAGTTGCATTATTACCTCTGCTCTTCCAAGATACTGTTTTTCCTGTTTATTTTCCCCACTACTTCAACCTTCCTTCTTCACCACATCTGATGCAAACTTTTCACCTTCACTTTTTCATAAAACTTTTTCTTTTCACACTTGTGTTTTTTTGTTACTTCTTCTTTTTACTCTTAATTCAGTTCATCTACACCTGTACCATATTTCGTCTCCTTCCCGCTTCTTCGTCTTCATTATTCGCGTCGTGCCTCCGTCCTCCCCAGTGCCCCTTGCCGCCAGTCGCCGCGCCGACAGAGATGAATGGCGCTCCTGGAAGTTGGCGACGCAACTTGAGTCGGCCGCCGCTCCGGTGACCGAGTGACGCCCCACGCTTTGTGCGCCGCTGCTGTTCCGCATGAAGCCCACACGACGGGCCGCCTCCCCTCCCCCAGCCCCACCCCTTCCCTCCCCTCCCTCCCCTCAATGGCTCCTGTTGCTTGCGAGCGTGTGCGGACGAGGGCAAACGTATTGTGTGGGTACGAATATCGCATCTTCTGCCGGCTCCTCTCCTCCTTTCCCCCTGAACTGGTCGGTTCCGGGATATAGAACGATTTTCCTAAGGATGAGCCAAAGTGACAGTTCGCGAAAACAAGTGAACATCACATGTATTTCAGAGAAGTATCCCTCCGCCGCGACAGCTGTTCAGCCACGCCCCTTCGTAAAGTGCTAATGACTCCTGTGAAAACATCCCTATGCAGAAGAGTTTCGCTAAGGTATATGCACGGCCGCGAGTCCAGGAAATATTTAAATTTAATTACATGTGTGGAAAATCTCTTAATATGCTCTCACAATCAGTAAAAGAAAACTGCCACGAATGTAAATAGAAAGTTCTCAATCACAGCTTGCCACACAAGAGCACAAAAGCTGGGACCACGTGCATCGGCACGCATCTCGCATTAAAGTATAGGTTTTAAAATAAACATATTTATCACATAAAAAGTAAATTCAATGTAATATACAAAGAAAAAAAAGAATTTTTAGAGCACATAACACTGCACTTCCTAATTTCAATTATTTGTCGTGGCGCACTATATTTTTGTCGGACGAGGACATCACAAAAGGAAGAGTCGAAGCCATTTACAAGTTAGCCAACTGCAAACGAACGAATGCGGGAAGGGAGTGAAATGGGTTCAAGGGCACGACGACCACAGAACCTTCAGTTATGTTCCCAGCAGTAGCTGTCACTTTGGCTCATTCTTAGGAAAATCGCTCTATATTCGCGGGTCGCGTAAAAGTGTGATGCAACTTCCCGAAAGATCCAGGTGAGTGCCAGTCAGGTATAAATTCGCCACTTACCGGTGGCCTAATGTTAACAAAATGAAGCCCAAAGAGACTCCTGTAATAAGTTATAAGTCAATGTAAAATATTTTATTTTAAACATAGCCCTCTCTAGGCTTCAAAAGTCCAATCGGCTGAAGCAATTATGTAACGGAAAATTGAATAAACTCCATCCCCTTCAGAGTTACTGGAGTGAACAACACAACGATCAGTGTTTAATATACTTAACATTTGTTATGATTGCTTAAGTCTACGTATAATTAATTTACAATAATTCCACTAATAATCCTAAAATACAACTTACAATACTACTGGTGTGGTGGAGGAATCGTTGTATGATAACTGTCAATCTGAGAATTTATTTAGGAATATATGAAACGGGAATTTTTTCTTGATGCAGGTTGTGTGTATTGGATTTTGGCAAAGTCTTAGAGAGGTTAGATTATATATATTGGGGATGTTTTGGAAGAGCCTAACCAAGATAACGTTCATCTATTGGAAACCCTTCTGAGCATTATTCTCTGCAATTGTTAAGTTTGCAGCCGACATCTTACTCGATTTTCTGGGAATGTGTACTTAAGATGGATGCAGTGCGTGAAATCTCATGGTGTGTAGCTTCTTCACGACAATACACCAGTGCTTACAACTAAGATTGCAAAGAATGCTGTGAAGGTATGTGGCCTTAAAGAGTTGTACTATTCACAATACAGTCCAGATTGGCCACCCCGCGACATCAAGCACTTAAGAAAACTGAAAAAAACACCTCCAGGAAAGAAGTGTTACCAACGAGTGCGAGGTGAAAGAAGCAGTTTTTGACCATTTTTCGAACAAATTTTGGAATATTATTTTCAGAGGCCTAGAAACGTTATTTTACAGATGTGAAAAGTGGATTGACATAAAGGATAAGTAGGTTGAAAAGTTACGTAATTTTTTCTTTTATCGAAAATAGAAGTTGGTAAGGCTAGAAACTTCTGACACCTACCAGGTGTGTCATTGTACTTGTACATGGAAGATGAATTGAAATGACTGCACTCTGCATGTCACTACCCTTTTTCATGACAGCATTTACTCTTGATTGTATTACACATAATTGTACTTGACTGTATTTCTTGACTGTCTTTGATCAATAGATGTAATTACGAAAAAATGTCTATTTTTAATATTGTAGTTGTAAAAAGACGCCAAAAATTTTGAATTGATGCAGTTTTTAAAAATCATGAATATCAACAAAAATGAGACATGCGTCGTTGTTTTAAGCGTTTTTTTTGCGCTATCTGAAGACAAAGTTTAATAGAAAATATCGGGACCATTTTTGAGAAAAATTTCAAAATGTTGGGCATACTACCCCCAAAAATCAAATTGTCTGTTTTACATACTCAGAGAGAAGTTCCTTCAAATCAGTTTTGAAGAAAATCGTCTGAACGGCTTAGGCATTAGCATTGAGTACGGACGGACAGACAGACAAGCAGATTACCCCATTGTTCACGAAATATCGTTAATATTTATTTGGGAAAATTTTTATTTAGTGTGCAAAAATTTAGTAGTAATATACAATTCGTCTTACTGCAAAATTTATCACATTTTTTCTGAATCTCGTTTTAAGCGCAGTATGCCCCAATGCAACGCCAGTGATTCAACAGCGAAGGTTTTATTGCGTTGCGGAAATTGCAGTGCAAATTTCAATAGCTCAGATGTTTTTTCGTAGCAATGATTTCCACATGTTCATGAAAAACATTTCCAGGTGTTTTGTAGGGACTTTTTTCTATTCAGCTGTCTATGGAAACAGTGTCTCGTCTCAATACTGTATGACTTGCATGGAACGAATTGTTTTGCACGAGTATATCTATTTTGTGGCTCGTCAACACGTAAGGTAATTAATCCCGTATGTGTAGTGCATGTTTTATCGCGTGAGTTGACGATGATATCCCCCGCTGAATGGCGTGATCCACGATCGTCCTACACGTCGGCTTGTGAGGTTCTTCTCAATCTCTTTCTAGCGGGGCACCGCCCCAACCGATAGAAGCCATAAGCTTTAGATTCGTCTGCCGATATGAGTGGTAATGTAATGCGAGTTAGTGTGTGTAAGTAAGGGGTGAGGATAGGGCAAGGAAGGGGAAGGAATGATCGCGCGCGGTCCGTGGCCCGGTTTTAGGGTACTGCTCCGGCATTTGCCTGGTGTTGATCAGAGAAACCACAAAAGATTACCGATCAGAGCAGCCAACCTCTAGAATTCTCCTCCAGACAGCAACTGAATTAGACCAATCTGTCTACTCAGGGTCGAAAATCCTATTCGGGGTTCGAACCCTAACACTGCCTAGTCTGAGGTCTTGCAGTGACATCAATTGATACCCTGACTCAGCCAAGCCGATATCAGTAGAAGAAACGGTGCTAACCTGGGCCAATGTTCTTTATTGCTTTTAATTCCTGCAACATATTGAAAACGACGTAAATTACATTTGAAGGACAACCAATCCACAACATAAATTACATTTGAAGGACAACCAATCCACAACATATGTCGTAAAAGTCGTTTAGTTTCTTTGACATTGTTTGAACCAGGGACGAAGTTTGTGTTCGGATATTTTAAAAAGAGTTCGTAGTAAACACTTTTCAGTAAAGAATGATTTGTTGAATGTACCCCGTTGTATTATTCCCTAATTGGAATCCATGTATTTTTAGGAGTTTGTTGAACACTGTCTTAAAGTTGAAATGACTTAATATAGATTTCATTAGTTGGAGATAATGTAGACTACAGGATCATATTACCTAAATAACTATCTCTCCACAAAAGCTTTTCTAAAGTAACTAACAGTACGGACTGGTCGGGCTCAAAATAGGAAGTAGAAACGAAAGAGAAGACGAAGGATGTGACTGTAGGACTCAATGTTAAAACTTCAACATCAAAGATCCTTCCATTCAGTGGCAATGGATTAATTCAAAGACCTCACATGGCAACTCCTTGAAACTAGAAGCGAATTTAACGAATCTGGCCTTCAACTTCTAGCAGATCATGCAATACATGATCGTTTCACAGGAAGATGAAGCCCCCAAACAAGCAAACGCTGCCTTTCTATGTGAAAGTTCATTTTGTGATGATTGTAGGGGTAACGAACAATGAAGGGCATAATGTGAGAGATCTGCCACACTGAGTCTGACGCTGGGCCAGAACATTATGTTTTGCAACTTTTGCAACAGACATCGCCTTTTCTTTATAGGAACTTTTTAAAGGATATCCTAGTACTCTATGCTGTACTCTAAGATGTACAATTTATAAAAAGATCATTTTTTGTTCTACCAGTAAATAATTTCATTTTCTATGAGTGAGTTTCATTTTAATTAGTATTATTGAAAGACTACTTGCATGTCACACGAGGCGAATTTATATTTCATGAAAAAAATATTGTGCTTACTTTTATATCAAAGATCTCTTCTCTTCAAAATTTATAAATAGAATGCTACTGAATGTATTCTTACAAAGACTGGATGAAAAATATAAAATACAACTAACGAAGAGATTAAGTAAATGTAAGTTCAATACTGAATTTTTCACATAATTAGCAGAATGAGTAGTTTTCATGATGTTTTTAGTAAAATAAAAACATATTCCTTGAGAAATTATATAGTTATTGTAATTTTTGAGTGAAACTTTATTTCTTTGTAAGTTAATGTTACGAATTTTCACGGGAAGCATTGCTGTATCTTTTTCGAAACTACTACTAATATGAGTGAGTTTTGTGTAGTGATGTTTGTAGCAATTTAAAGCGAATTATGGGATGCTGGGATGAAATTCTTGCGCTTCGGTCCCCGCGCTCAAAGGCCCGGCACGAACACACGCCTGTGTGACCGCTACCATAATCAGAATGCAATCAACCTTCGAATGTTGGACCATACTGAAACATGCAAATATTAAACATTCCTCTCTTCAAATTTGTTTTTTTAAAATTAAACTGACTTCAGTTCACCACTAAAAAATGCATTCCATTTAATATTGATTTTTTATTGTGTAATAACTTCATTTCAGACGTAATTATGTACCATAAAACCAATAAAAGTCGAAACTCGAAAGCGACTTGATTTAGATACTATTTGTTGTAGACGTTAGAAAAAAGAATAGTATATTACAAAACGTGTAGGTACATGCAACGTTTTGATTGTAAGCTTAATTATAAAGAATATGAAGCCACATAATGTATTTTGATCTGTAATAATAATATTATAATTACATGCACTAATGGGATCACATGTACTAATGGGATTAATAACCTTAGCTGGGGACGCGTCCGGAATCACTAATGTATGAATCAAATGAAGTTGATTTGAAGTGTAAATGTTTCAGCTAGTGTTCGAATCTTCTTAATTTAAGAACAAGCCGGATAGTGTGGATTTTCTTAGCTGTCCAGGGAACTCTGCATTAAATGCCACAAGGTCTTGGCGTGGACTTCCTCAGGGCTTGAGGGTGACAAAACGGTCGATAGGTCGTCACCATACTTTTCGACGCTAGATCATCCAGGCAAACGTAAGCATTCACATGACTTCCACATCACTTTATAGGGTTAATATTCACATTATCAAAACTGGGTCCCTCCGATCGCCAGTCGGCATTACTAAACCCTACGAGATTTTTACTGATTGCTGAAGGCAGTCTCCTTTGTTGGCTAATGCGTGATTCGGGCCTCCACTCCAATCAGTGGTCTCGTGTGCCAGTGCAAGTTCTCTCCTGTACCCTCCATGGGCCGATAACAGGATGTCCAAAGGTTTATGACCCTTTTCTCTCTTGTACTTCCCGCTCTCCCTTGGAGTACTTAATCTGACCCCTCACCTTCAACCTATTCAGCCTGAGAAGCCCTACCAGTAACTAGGCTACTGTCGACATAGCTCTGAGACTCAGGGCGGGGGGTAATCAAGCTCCAATGCCAAATACAAGGTCGTGTATTCTTTAAGTGGAGTTGTTTTTTATTATTATTATTATTATTATTATTATTATTATTATTATTATTATTATTATTATTATTACTATTATCTTTTCCATATGTTTTTGGGTATGCTGAGTTCAAATTTCATCTTTGTATTCTCGTGAAAAGTCGACTTCACAAAGAAAATTGCAAAAACCTCTAAAACGTTTAGCTCCTGAAAGGTATGACGAAAAATTGAAATTAAAGTAGGAATTTTGTAGAGCATTTTATCTGCTTCAGTTTTATGTGTGAATGTCATATTAACGTAAGGCATATCTGCATAAGTACAAGCAAAAACTGAAAAAATTGCAATTATTTATTTTGTTTTATTTTATTATTTTTTTGCACTTTTCTTTGTAAAGTCAACATTACTGGAGATGGCAAATTCCAAATTCGACTTCAGCTTCTCCCCAAAAACATATCGAATCTGTGACAAAAAATGGCCCTGGAATTTTGTTCTGAATAAGACCCCTTTGACGCAGCAGGTGATTGACCTCATCCTATATTGACCTTATCCTATCCTCACAACATATTTGAGAGCGTTTTGTGCATTTCCGAGTTGACGAGGAGGTCCTGAAGTTTGGTCTTTGCAATTTACATGAAACATCTTTACTGTGCAACTTAGGATTTTCAATGCATTTATACGCCAAATTATTTCTCGCATACACACAAGGAACCTCACACTCGGACCATCATCGTATTTTTGCCAGCGCCCTACGGCTTTTTTTCATATATTTACTTTTTGCTCGGCCATGTGGCTTTTCAAGAGCATCAATACAATATTATTCTCATTTAAGGTTTTAGGCATTCTCGGCATTTTGAACTGTACATCGCTAAATTTTGAGACTACATTAGAGTTATTTCGATATTTTCTAATCCACAAGCTTTGCTTTTTGCAGAACAATTCTTTACCTTCATATTGTTTCAATGAGTAATCTCTTTTGAAAGATAAAGACGAAGACAATGCGTTCTTACAAAAGAAAACAAAAATTGATATTGTTTCGGAATTTCGTTTTAGCAAATTTCACAGCCTCCGTTTATCTCCAAGTATATGGCGAAGCACAATGAGGCGCATTCTCAGTAGATGAAACATCATGCGTTTCCTTCAGAGATCTATTATGATCTTTGTATAACCCTACGTCACACTCGGTCGCGTCTCCGCAGACAAAGGCAGTTCATTTACTTGACTCGCGTTGTGTATCATCTCCGCGCAGTATTCATTCTGTCGAGAGGGCGGGTCGACAGGGCCCTGTTACTCAGCGAGCGGCGTTGCTTTTGTGATAACCTCCCCCTCCCCGGGGCTGTGTACGGCGTTGCTCTCGCGAGATAGCTTCCCTTTTCGTCAGACGCTTTTTCGCCCCTCCTCGTCAATGGTAGATGGACGGGATTGCGCCATTTTTATATAAAAGGTTGGTTCATAACTTCAAGAAAATATTGAAGCAACATCTAGTTTCATGAGACTTTCTACTAACATGGTGTGACAGAAGATAAAATGTTGAGACTTTTAAATACACGAAGCATACAAAATTTGATTAAGGTTAAATACATGAACTTATAAGAAAACGATACTGTTGATTAAACAACAATACATCGAACCAGGTAATTGTTACAAAGAAAAATATAATGAAACAAAAATAAAAATACTTTTCAATAAAACGAATGTAAATAAAACGAACTATAAATAGAAATTTCGATTTTTACCACAAACTTATTTGTTGGAAGGTTAATACGATAAATTAAACGTCTTATGCTAGATTCAATATGAAATGTAATCCTTGTTAAATACAGACAACACTTTAACAAAGCTGTCTACGAAAACTTTATTCTGAAAACTGACTGGCACTCGGTCTTCTCCTCTTGCCTAAGTACTTGTTTTGGTTGCAATATTATTTTTCTGGAATACAAATTTCCTTTCCTCGGCAGCAAACTGAATCTGGATCATCACCAATATTGCACTCAGAGATTTTGAACTGCGCTTCCTGCTCGCTATACAAGCTTTACAAAGGCTGCGAAATCACATTGCATGATCTAATTTTAAGTAAGGAAAGTTTAATTTATTATTTCACAGCTCATTGCAAGATTGTTAGTCCTATGAAACAGATAACGAAGGATTTTTATACTTCCAGTTCAAACATGATGCAAAATATTTTCAACACGTTACTGATATTTGAATAGTAGTTTCAATAAAAATACTCGTTTCTTGTCTATAAGAAAGAAACTATAATTAACGTTACAACAAAATGAAATAAAACTTCATTTTCAATAAACATCTACTTGTAATTCGCCACAACACTCACTTCTGTTATATTAGAGATTTTCCTCTGATTATATTATTGTGAATGAATTAAAAAAAGAATAAAGGGATACTTTAAGGATAAAACACATAACGGAAAATGAATGGATAAATTACACAAGCCAACGGCCAACAAACTTTGCGTGTGTGTTCACCTAATTCTTATCATTATAAGTGTGATGATTCCAAAAATAACATTAAAAATGCCGTATCACAATAATTTCTTCACATTTTAACATTTTCTCTTTATAGTTAGGCAGATGCAGCTCTGAGTATCTAGAAATGTATAAGATGCAGGAAGTTAGAATGAGAAAGTATTAGGACGACAAATAGGATAGTATACTCGTTGGTAAAATATTTGACAAGCCGTATCGTGTTTGTTTTATTGATGGCGCACGTGTTTGCATTATTGCTATCAAGAAAATATACAAGTTTAGCAATTAGTGTTCAGTCATGGCTAGTCATGGTTGTAATAACAGTCCTGACAGTTTTTGTTACATTTGTGGCGAATTTGTGATCAAGAAACACGAAAGGAACATTACAGACTTTGTTAAATATATTTATTTTTCAAATGTTTGGAATGAAACTTGGTGATCAGGACAAATAATGTGCGCCACATTAAGTAGGTTGTATTTGTGTAGAGGACCTTATAAAATGGTCAAAAAAGGTGAAATCATCCTTTAGATTTGCCATTCCAATGGTGTGGAGTGAGCAAAAGAATCGTTCAGATGATTGCTACTTTAATTGCATTCATGTTGCTGGTTAAAATGTAAAATAACAAAAATAATTCAGTACCCTAACATATCAACTGCTACTCGACTAACAGTCTATAGTCCGGATCTACCTGTACCTGTACCATCATTGGCTATTGCAACTGTTAATCAGGATAATATGTGAAGTGATGAATATCCCTGTGATAAATACGAACCAGCTGACAATTAGTTTCAGTGCCCCGTAAACAGTATGGAACTTCGGTTGTTTACTCAAACTAAGGTAAACAATTTATTCAGAGATATACAAAGGATAAAGTTGAACTACGTGTCTCCGTACTCAAGTAAATTAACTTGTTAGCAGCTGGAAATTCAGTTCCTGTGTACAGGAGAAAAATCCAGCAATTGGCTCATTTTTTCAAACAAGAACAGGATTGAGTATTTTGCTGGAATATTGCCTATCTGGGTTGGAGCTCGGAATTAAATTAAAAAAGGAATGGAATATGTTCCTTGATTCTTCTAAACGTAGTTTAAAAGCAGTTCTATTAAAAATGGTAACACCCACGTATTGAAACACCTGTTGTATATTCTGTACACAAGAAGAAAAGTTACGAAAACCTCAGTGGATTTTTAGAGGAAATAAACTACTCCGCTCATGGATGGATGTGTAATGACTTAAAAATAACATTCTTGTTGGCCAGCAATGTGGTTTTACTAAATTCCCATGTTTACTATGTGAATGTGATAGTAGGGCATGAAATCAGATTGGTCTAGAAAGAATTAGCCTGTAAGAAAATCTCTAAAAACCAGAGGAAAAGAACATTCTACGGGAACATCTGATAGACCAACGCAAAATTCTGCTGCCTCCATTGCACATCAAATTAGACCTCATGAAAAAATTTATGAAGGCCTTCCCTAGAGATGGGCAGTCTTTCAAATATCTTTGTGAAAAGTTTCCGCAATTGTATGAAACAAAGTTATCTTCGAAGGGCCTGATATTATAAATATGATATTTGATCCCCAATTTGAATTACATATGATAGTAAACGAAAAAGGGTGGATTGCATTTAAAGACGTTGTAAATAAGTTCATAGGCAACAAGAAAGACCCAGACTATCAAGTAATTGTTCCCAATATGCTGGATGCTTTCTATAAATTGGGATATTTAATGCGCTCAAGGTTCACTTTTTAACCAGTCATTTACAATTTTTTTCGGACAATTTAGGTGATGTAAGTAAGGAAGTTGAGTGTTTTCATTAAGATTTGAAAGTGATGAGAAAGCGTTATCACGGACGCAGAAACACCAATATGACGGGAGATTACTGTTAGTTACTTCACCAAGAGAGTCAGGAAAGGGTGCTCAGGTGAAAAAAGCTATATCAGGGGCTTTAAAGAAAAGAGACAAAGAAATCGTATGTCAGAGGACACGTGAAGACTTTGTAAAATGTAATGTTAAGAATATAAAGTCATCTTTATGTTTAAATAAAGTTCTGTTGGTATTATAAAAGCCATTTACTTTCCATTTTTATTGCATATATAGCATAATTTCCCAAATCTTAATAGATCAAATTGTAATTAAGCTATGGATGATGGAAACAAATAGAGTTAAAATATGAATTCAGCACCCCAAAAAAACTATAAAAATCAGGTGTCCAGATTTAAAAACTTTTTTGAAACCTTTATTGGTTGGCCTGTATTATTTTAGAAATTTATAGACAAGTGATGAAGTTGATGAAGTACTAGTGGAACCACGCAATGACGTAGACCATGTCGAAATACAAGAAATTGAAGTAATCAAAGAAGGCAAAATAAGAAAAAAATGCAGTAATGGCTAACTTGATTATGTAAGTGCTCTGCGGAAAGCAGTAGACTTCGACAGAATTTTAGTGCATATAATCCCAAGAGGTAGTGCATTTACCGTCTACCGCCCCTCCACATAGACACAGACACACACAAACTGAAGGAAGAGAGCAGGAATATAAGAATGAAATTAAGGAAATTTTTAGTTGGTAACATGATAGGTTTAAGGCTTTTAGAAATTTCGAGATAAAATACAGGCCGAATATTGCAATTCTCATTGATATTATTTTACTAAGATTATTCATTTCTATGACACTGATTCTTTTAATTTGCTATTTATGCAACTCATTTTACATTACTTTTCCAGTTCTCAAACAATAATGATTTTAAACAGATTAACGGTGTACTGCTTTCCCGATTTCCTCATCCCTCAGCAGCAGTGGGCAGCCAGATGAAGATGAGAATGGGAGAGACAGAGAGAGGGGTAGAGAGAGGGTGATGGTGAGAGAGAGAGAGAGAGAGAGAGAGAGAGAGAGAGAGAGAGAGAGAGAGAGAGACTAGGTGGGGCCAGCCGATCGCCCTGCTGTGGCCGCCAGGATACTGCTGCAGGGCAGTGCGCACTATTAAGTGGAGTAATTCATTTCAGGAACAAACCCGGAGACGCATCAAAGTGCACAGAATAACGACCATATAGTACCTTGAAATACTTTAGATTTCCCCACTCGTTTCAAACCCGTAATTGCATTCTGAATCTCTTTAACTACGCTTTTAATCTCCATGGTAATCTTGGGTTTGCACATAGTTGTGTTTTTTTAATATCCCTCTGATTGAAGATCAAATTTTTCTACGTATTCGATTCAATAACTTAAGTGCAGAGCGATTATAGCCGCTACTCAGCCTTCTTTCTCACTGGGTTGTGCAGAAGGTAGGCCAATAATGTGGGATATATTATGTTGAATTAAATATTGATTAATTTATAAATATTTAAGGCAACTCACAAGGCGCTGGTGTTTGGCAGGTAATCAAAATCTCTTTTACTGCATCTGAAAATGTGCCTGTTATAATGAAGACCACCAAATCACAGGGGCAAATTCCACATATGTAACTTCTTTATATGAGATTTACAATTACGTTGTTAATTGGAAAACAAATGATCATCTCTAACTACCTACATGCTCTAGAAGTTTGTAAGATTTATTCTGATGAAAAAAATAAAAATCCTTTGGTCTTGGGGGGTTAATACAAAACAAGTTATTGATGAATGTTGATATTTATTGTTATATTTTTCTTAAAAATACAATTAAAGATTCAATATTTTTAATTGTAACAAATCAATAAACATTTCCATCCACCAACCCGTTTTTGTTATCCTTCCAAAAATTAAGTATTTTATTTTTTCTTTATCAAGTCTATACTGAAGGTTTGTGTAATCCGCCGTAATTTTGCTGTATTCTGATACCTTCTGGTTAATGACAGGAATGAGTGGGATAACGTCGGATGTGGAGCTGTTCGCGAGAGCCCTGGCCCCGAAGGAGGCGGGCGAGCGCTGGCCGCCGCCGAACGCAATTATTTTTGATGGCTCTGTAATCTGCAGCGCGGATTGGCCCGTCGCGACGGGTGAGATGGGTGAGCGCTGCGGATTAGCTGCGCCGGTTCCGCGGAACACGCGCGCACGCGGGGCGGCCGCACCCGACATCCTCGTTCTCTTGCTCCCCCACTCTCTCTCTCTCCCTCTGCCTGCAGCACCCTCTCTACCTCTCTCGCCTCTCTCTCCCTCTCCTCTCTCCCTCTCTCTCCCTCTCTCCCTCTCTCTCCCCTCCCTCTCTCTCCCCCTCTCTCCCCTCTCTCCCCTCTCTCCCTCTCTCCCTCCCTCCCTTCCCTCTCTCTCCCTCTCTCCACCACTCTCCCTCTCTCCCCCTCTCTCCTCCCTCTCCCTCTCTCCCTCTCTATACCTATCTATCCCTCTCTATCCCCCTCTATCCCTCTCTATCCCCTCTCTCCCTTTCTTTCCCTCTCTCCCTCCTCGTCACTTTCATTTTCTCTTTTCCTTTCTCTCTCTTTCATTTTCTCTTTCTCTTTTTCTCTATCTTTAATTCTCTCTTTCTCTCTCTTTTTCTTTCTCTCTTTGTCTATTTCTCTCTCTGTCTCTTTTTCTCTCTCCCTCTCTCTCTCTTTCTCTCTCTCCTCAATCGCTTGCCGCAACTAGGGATAGCAAAAAAAACATCGATGTTTTGCTTTCGATGTTTTGTTCAGATCGATATATTTGTTCAGAAATATTATCTTTTGTGGTTGGTCGTAATCAACAGCCATTCACAATTGCCACTGTTGTTAATCCCTAGACGGCCCGAAACCGTTTGCTACTCGCAAACTCGCTTTTCTAGTGTTATTACCTTTCTTGATTATTTTTTTCCGCAGTGATGTCATTAAACTGCATTTTGAACCTTGATTACATAGAACATTGATTTGAAAATTAAGATGACAGTCAATTTTAAGGCAGAATATACATTAAACGTATTGACGTGTTATGTTCCCTATTAGAGACAAGGCATATAATTTTGATATGTTTCATCATATTTAAAACATCGATATTTTAAACATCTATGTTTTTTGTCCATCTTTCGTCGACAACGAAAAAAAATTGTTGATGTATGGAAGTATCCATAAATCAATGTTTTGCAAAAATTTGCCAATACTAGCCGCAACGCAACTCACCCACTTGAAATTGCCTCATTGATATGACATTCCACTCCCACAGCAACGCCCTTACAAATTAATAACCTAATATGTGAAAACATTTTTTGAAATAACAAATAATCCAGAAGAATTGGGCACCTTAATAAGTTAAAACCAAGGATACCGCAAATATTCCTGTAAAATTCATACTCAAACTCATTCATATGTGTTGCAACAGTACATACCTTCTCGCTTTATTTTCAACGGCTATGCAATAATATAATACCAAATGAATTTGAAAAGTAAAAACATATATATCATTGTCAATTCCCTTTGAGTTACCAGTCAACTGTTTCAAGTTACCAAATACTGATTTTCCTACTTGTTTTATTAAATCAAAATTTATGGTAGAAATCACTAATCAAACATATTTAGTACTTATGGTTTCAAAATATTACTGAAGACCGAATAAGACAGAAAAATAAAGAACTGACAGCAGAACGAGTAATTGAATACAACTACAGTCTTAATTGAAAATGCCATACATTTTCTGCATAATGTCGCTAAAGATAGATTAAACATTTTTTATGATTGAATATCATAATAAGCACTTAGCGTTTATTGCAACTGATCGATTTGTCTACCCTCTCACAGGTTTTTGGTCACACTTTGGCTGTCGATAATTTAGGTTTCACCTCTGACCTCTTGCCTTTTGTTCAGGTTTTCCAGGCATGTAAAAGTTCGCGTGCATGGTAATTAGGGTCATAGAGTTCGCGGGCACAGCGACAAGAACAATTGGCGCGAGGTTTAAAAGTATGGGTTATAATTCCTCCGAGTCGCGGTACAAAACAGAATAGAAGACCTATGAAACTTTTGGAGAAGTCAGTTGACAGTTGTTGCTCCAAATTTAGCTTTATTAATTGAACATTCTTCTACGAAAGCAAAGAATTTATCCATTTAAATGTAATAATACATTAAACAGATTTAAAATTGTCAAATTATAGTAAAATTAAACATTTTGAATCCAAAGTATCTTTATTTTGTAATTATGTTTTCTCAATAGCACAATAATTGCGTTCACTTCCTACATCCGGGTCAGAATGTTTCTCAGTCAACAGATTCTTGTCTGTTCAAAGAGCCATCCACCTGTAAGCGAGATTTGTTAACCCTTAGTTACCCGCGCTGGTGTACTTCGAACGCCTCTGGAACTGTTAACGCCCTAGGTGTCAGATAACGTCAGCGCGCGTTCTGGCATTGGACCTAACCTCGTTGAGGACATTCAGTTGCATCCTTCTCGATATTCGATAGCGTAAGATTTACTGCAGTGGGTAGACGATTTTGTTTCCATCAGACAGTGTTCGTTGGCGTACTTTCTACGCCGCGCGGGCACCAACAGGAGTTTCAATTTTCTTATAATTATCACAAGATTTTTTTATTTATTGATGTAATTAAACAATTATTTTTTTATATTAGGAACAATACAGAGATGAATAATTTATCGGAAAAACAGATATTGAATTATTACACGAGGAATCGTCAAAAGACGAAATTTGCGGTGCTGCAAGTGATTCTGAGAAGGTAGTTGTAGTGGCCGAGAGTGTACATGACACGTGGTCCTGAGCATGATTATGCTAGTTATTATTCAAGCACAGATTTACAGTGTAGAGAGGAATTCATTGGCAAAAAAACAGGTAACAAAGTGGAATAAAACATTGCTTGTCAGCAAATTTACAAAAAACTTATAGTGGTGATGACCAAGAATAACCACAACACAATAAAGAAATTACTGTCATATTTGCGTAAAAGGAAAAACCTGCTCTACTATATTTACTACTACACTTACCACTAACTGACGCTACAAATTTGCAAGCAACGAACATTTTTTTATAGTCAATAAATACAAAAATTGTTCTGAAGAGTAATATGCTAAATTTTATATTAATATTTAATTGATATTATAATATATATATATATATATATATATATATATATATATATATATATATATATATATATATACACACACACACACACACACACCACGCGGATACTTGTGTGACAAAATATAGCGCGAGGGTAAACACCGACACACTTGTTAGTTTATTGCCCATTATTTCTACAACAAACAACTAAATGAATTAATAAAACACTAAACTAAAACAAGGAAGGAATTCGCTATTCACATACATTCTTGCCCCTTGGCATTTTTTTTATTCAGGGCAGAATTTAAAAAGAAAAAATGAAATCATAAATACCGTAAACCGGGGCTACTTTGCACCACAGGTGGTTACTTTGCCCCAAAGACGAAAAAAGTTGCCACGCAACATGACAGCAAACTAATGAACTGCAAACGCACTGTTTTGAGTTTATCCGATAGGTAGCACCACTAGGAGGGTGACACAGCATTTTCAAGACATCCGCCATATTGGACAGTTGATTTGTTTGGCTTGTAAAGTTGAGTCACATTTTGCTGATATTTTACTTTAAAAAAAGTGGTATTTTCAACCCGTTTGCAGACATCTAAAGGTAAGCATAAGTGTTTATTTATGGAGTACAACTATTTGTTAACAAAATTACATTGCTAAGATCAACCTATTAAGTGTTTTTCACAACTTATACATTTTTTAGTTTCATAGGTTATGTTTCTGGTGAAAATGGGGTAACTTTGCCCCAGCAACAAAAGTGGGGCAAAGTTACCCCACATTAAAATCTTGCTTATTTTCAGCAATATTAGCTTGTTTGTTTTAGGATTTTACTAAATAACTGTATGTAGGTATGTCTCTTACAGCACAGGACTGTGCGTGTATGTGAAGGTTAGAGTTTTATTGGCGCATACTATTTTTTTTTTTTTTTAGATGGTTCGAGCTTACAAACGAAAACTTGGTGCTCGACGCTATGCCGATTATTCACCAGAACAATTAGAGGAATGTTTACAAGCAATAAGGAGTGGTTCATACAGCCATCGTCGAGCTGCAGAACACTTTAATATACCAAGACGAACTATTTTAAATAAACTTAAAGAGAAGCATACTAATAAAGTAGGGAAACCTACAATATTTTCCAGAGATGAGGAAGAATCTTTTGTTTCGTACATAGAAACATTGAGTGATTTTGGGTTTCCGATAACTACGGAAGATCTCAGAAATGTCATTAAAATTTACTTAGAGAGAACTAGCCGTGTAGTAAAAGAATTTCAAGGGAACAAGCCTGGTCTTGAGTGGCTAAAACATTTCTTGAAACGTCATGGAAGATTGAAAGAACGTATGGCATCCAACATTAAAAGAAGCCGAGCTGCAGTCACCGAAGATATCCTGCAGGATTATATTAAAAACTTGCAAGAAGTTATCAAAGACGTCCCACCTGAAAATATTTGGAATCTAGACGAAACCAATTTAGCAGATGATCCTTCAAAGAAGAAAGTTATTTGTCGCCGTGGGACAAAATATCCTGAAAAACTTTGTAATTTTTCCAAATCAAGCACTTCTGTAATGATTTGTGGCAGTGCGGCTGGTGAAATATTGCCGCCCTTTGTTGTTTACAAGGGTACCCAGATGTGGGACGTTTGGACTGGAGGTGGCCCAAAGAACACTCGCTATTTTAGCACAAAGTCTGGGTGGTTTGATGGTCCAGCTTTTAATGAATGGTTTGAGAGCTTGTGCCTGCCCCGACTTAAGAAATCTGAAGGAAAAACAGTTGTGATTGCGGATAACCTATCCAGTCATCTAAATATGAGTATTTTTGAAAAGTGTAGAGAAAACAATATCAGTTTTGTATGTCTCCCTCCAAACAGCACCCATCTAACGCAACCACTGGACGTTGCTTTTTTTAGACCCATGAAGGTTGCTTGGAGACACATCTTACGTAACTGGAAAGATACCCCAAGCGGTATGAGAGCAGGGGTCTTGCCCAAACACGTCTTCCCCTCATTGCTTAAAAAACTTCTGGAAGACTTGGAGCCCAATATGAAAAAAAATCTTGAAAGCGGATTTAGAAAAACTGGGATATTTCCATGTGACATACAGCCTCTACTAGACAGAATAGGCCAAAAAGCAGTTGAACCCTCAGCTGTGAGCTCAGCATTTTTAGAGCTTGTGCAAACAACCAAATCTCTAATAGGCGATAAGCCCACAAACCCTACAAGAAGGAAGAAAGTACAACTTCCAGCAGGTAAAAGCCTGTCCAATGAAGAAATGCTAGATAACACTCTGATTTCTCTCCCTAGCACAAGTAAAACCTCTAATGAAAGTGTCAAATCTAAGATTAAGAAGCCTCCCAAAACGAAAAGCCGCAGATGTTATGAGGACAGTGATGAGGATGATGACATTTTAAGTGAAATGGAATTAAATCTTAATGAAAGTTCAGATGAAGACTGGGATTCGTTCAGTAGACAACAAATTGAAATGATGGAAGAAGAAAACAAGGAACCAAATAAACCAACCATTCAATCAATAAAAAAGGAAGTGGGCACCTTCGTTGTCGTGATTTATCAAGATGAATACTATCCTGGCGTCATTGAAAGTCTGAATGAAGAAGGTGCTGTAGTGAGTGCTATGTTTAAGACTGCGAAAGGAAATTGGAAATGGCCAGAAAAAAAGGACTCAATCCATTACTCTTGGGAAGAGATTGTTGGTAGTATAAATCCGCCAAAAAAAGTCAACAGAAGGGGCATGTTCAGCATCCCAGAACTTATAAATGACATTAACTAACCTTTGATGTTCTTAACAAATATAATTCATGATTTAATAACCTGTTTTTGTATTCTTCACATGAGGTTTAATATAAACATTTCTACAGATGATACCTATGATTTTTGTTTTTCTTCCCAAAATGCATTTATTTAAAGAGTACACTTCTAAAGAGTTGTACTACTCAAATCAAGTGTGTTACTTTACCCCAGTCCATTTTTACTATGAGAAATCATCTATTTTTCCATGTGGGGCAAAGTTACCCAACCACTGGGTACCTTTGCTCCGCTTTTCAGATAATAAAAAATGATTAGAAAACATTGTAAACTGGTCATTAAGGTACATAAACGTGTTCTTTAGATAGTTTTTAGTTGATCGAAAACGATCCCGATCATTTCTCTCTGACAACTGTCGTAACAATTATGATTTTGTTAAAAAAGGACCAAAAAGTGGAGCAAAGTAGCCCCACGGTTTGGTAGTACAATAGTAATAAGTGGAGCGGGTTTGAGCGGGTGGGGCAGGAATTGCTGGGCGAGAAACGCGAGCTGTATGTTCGTCTTACTGATACTTCCCTTGGCCCTGCGAATGAACTCTGACACCGCCCGTGCTCTTCTCCAGATCAGACGCCAAGAAAGTTATTTAGTTTTGTAGCTGAACTTTAATGCATGTATCACCAAACATCAAAGACCTGCTTCCATTCTATTGTTCTAATCACGTACACTCTTTCAAATGTTCTTTGTATTTGTATTCTTTCTATTTTCAGTCGTGTCCCAAATACGCGACCGCACGAACACTCGATCCTCATATAATCTGTCACGTATAATTTTTATTCTTTCCTTTCTGTTTTGCAGCACACAGTTAAAAAGTGGTAACATGAGTGCAGCCTTTGACGGTCGCTATCGTTTTAAAATTTGCTTCATTCGTCCAGAGATACATGTTTATCTTTCACGCCCTGAAACGAGCTGCTGCTCTCTGAGCGAGTGAGAGCCTACAGCCGCAGTGACAATTGTTTCATTTTCACACTGAAGATTGAGAAACATACCATTAAAGCAGGCTGGAGATAGTGAATCCAAACATCCCTCTGCTATTAGACCGGTGCATTATAGTTATAGTTTTCTAGTACGTACACCATTTACTGTGAGAAGTCCAGCAGACATTAGCTCTAATATAAAAAAACATGTAGAAGACGAATATCAGCATGCCAGTGTTTCAGAGAAATCGCGACTTCTATTTAATCACCGTGGATCCCTTGTTGATGATCTACTATATTTACTCAAGTTTCTGCAGATTTAGAGAACCCAGATTTTAAAAAAATAATTTGTTAACTACGAATCTTCATCCTTATAACATACGCAAGCAGGAACCTAGTTATTTCCATTTCTACGAACGAAAGAGTCGAAGATATTTCTTAAATAATGAATGTCTACAATGCTACAGTGTCGCCTCCTCAGGATTGTTTTATTCATTGATTTCAGTCAAATCAGTTTAAAAATATGTTTACAAATATTACAAATATCAGATCTGCACGCAGTAACTTTAAAGGAGAAACACGACAGTTTGAAGTTTTTGTACGAAATGATTCCGTACAAAACCGATTACTAGTCTTTAAAGCGTTAGGTCGGTAAATCAAATCTTGGAAGTAATATTACTAAACCAACCCTCAAAGAGCAAAGAAAAATACTATTTCAGATGCTTTATATAAGTTTCAATTCCTCGATCAGAGCTTTTGATAAGGAAACTGCTCAGGTAGGTAGACATTAACACCCAATGAGAAATACTTTGTCAGATCTCTTAATTAATCCAGATAAAGTTTTCCTGTAATTGTTCTATTCAACCGGGCGCGGTGAGAAAAAAAATTGGTTGCTTTAAACTAGAAAAGTGATTTTTGTAATTATCTGATTCGATAGCATTTTAACATTATGACAGTTAATAACTGTGTCATACATAATCAAAGTTAATCACAGTTAATAACTGTGTCTAACATATTCAAAGGTCTGCAAAAACGAAAATTAAGATTAAGAATTTTAGATAACAATAAATTTCAGTAAAAGCAATCTGGAAAGTTTTCACTAGTTAAAAATAAAAGTGGAAAACAAAAACGCGAACGTTTACACCTTCTTGGTGGAAAATTTGCTGAAAAATTACGAACAACTCGGTTGTAACATCAATGCAGAACTCGAGTGCTCTCAACGTGTCAGCCCGTATGCTCTTCTCGCTGCACCGTACTTGTCTCTAAGGGGCGCAATTAACGCGTCCTGTCGACAGAGTACGCAGTGATGGCAAATTTTACCAAAACATACCGGGAGTGGTGGCTCAGTGCATCTACTCATGTCACTGCCGCGCCTCTAACCAGGAGTTCCTAGGTTCGAGTCCCAACGGCAGCAGGATTTTCGACACTAGCTTTTCAGCTAGGCCGAATTCAGTCGCTGTCTGGAGGAGAATTCTAGCGGCCGGCTGCTCTGATCAGTAGTTTTCCGTGGTTTCTCCGATCAACACCAGGCGAATGCCACACACACGCTTACACTGGCATACACTACACTTCCACAGATGGCAGGAGAGCGGTCAGGAGCTTAGAGCTTGTCCCGGCTGGGACGGTGCCCCGCTGGAGGTACTTACCTGATTGTGGGAAACCTCGCTAGTCGACGGTAGGTCGGCGCCGGATCTCGTCATCTACCAGTGAAAAGATCACCGCCACCTACCGAGGAAAAACATGTAGCACACTTACGGGACTAATGACCTCAGTAGTTGACGCGCCCGGAATCACTAACAAAGAACTAACCTATCACAGACGAAGACAATAAATTCTTGATATGTAATGACATATTGATATTATTTTTACGTTTGTTGTTGAGGGCAGCCTGTGGTCAGCGCCGTCTTTCCAAGATGGAACTGTAATTCAAAATTAAGACCTTTCAGATGGGATTTATGGCGAACAAAACAGCGTTCGTCAAGTGTTGTCGGGGAACTTCCGTTTCCCCTGCCTCTCCTGCACCAGTGTTCCCACTCGCACCGTATCTTCATACTCACTCACCCATTAAAATCATTCCACATTTTCCGGGTACAGCCATAGGGCACTGGTAGTAATTAAAGAACATACACATTCTTTACTTTTTCCTACGCAATGGTAAGAATGAACAGATATGTGGTGTGAAAGCAAAAGCAGTGGAATTGGAAGATAGAGGCGACAATCCACAAGCCTTATCTTTGCCCTTCCTTCCCTCGCCCTTCCCTTCCCTGTGTCTGCCTTCGCCGCAAAGCGCCCTCCGGGGCCTTGTCTGGGCGTGTCTGCCTTCCCCCCATCGTGCCACTCCTTCCTAATGATTATTATTACCAAAGCGCCCCGCGGTTGTGTAGCTTTTCTTCAGTCGCGACGGGAACCAATTACATCGGTATACGGCCTCTTATCTTTTACGGCGGGCCGTGAAGTGTCTATGAAATTGTAACAAGTTACTGCACTTCTGGACTTTCTCTCTCTCGGCGCAGTCGCTGTTGGTGCTATGTTACCCCGGAGCGTCTGCCGGCTCGGAGGTGGCAGATACGCGAGGAAACGGGGCTGTCGTTTCGGAATAATGGACCGACTTGCGCGATCTATTCTTGTGAGAGGCACAAACTTGTTTTATGGGATTGGTATTAAATTACACGTTTTGTGGGAGCGTTACTGCACACTGAATTGTAATTTACGAGAACATAAACGACTCAGAAACTACTCTTTCAAATTATTTTAAAGTCGATACCTATCATAGCGAGTACATCAACTCTACAGCGGTAAATAAACCTGTCTTAAACAGATAACGACAGATAACAAATAAACAGATTTTTAAATCGGGCTATGACTAATTTTTCGAAAATATGAGTACTTTTTCGTAATTTTGCTTTAAACATTAGTCATTAGTTTTTTTTCTCAAACACGACTGCAATTTTTTTAAAATTTTTTACCTAGTATCTAGCAAAGAACGGTAAAGAAAGTAGTGCTTGTCAGATGTTCGTCGATTTTTGTATTGTCAAATACTGCAAACAAAAAATTAACATTCCAAAAGTACAATATTGATATTTGATTTTTCTCCATTGTTCCAAAAATGGAATCTGAAACCGAAATGTGTACTAACAGATCAGTTCTTTAAAAGTTCACGTACATTTTTTTAGAGAGTATGAGTAGTTTAGCATAATTTATTCGCAGGTTGACCGTTGCCCTTCCTACTTTTCTGCGTGTACCGGAATAGCATTTCTATGCGACTGTCAAAGAAATTTATAGCTTCCCAAATAAACGTAAAAGAATAACATTTTTTTTAAAAGTTGCCAAAATTATGAAGGACAAATGCCAAACACCCAATGCAATGCATTCAGGCGTGTTATTAAACACAATTCTGTTAATTGAAACCTATGGGTTGATATAAATGACGCGTCGGTAAGATCTCACATTTTATGCACAGTATGAATTAAATATGAAATGATGAAACAAAACTATTTTAGAATACTCGTTACATCTATTCTCTTAGTTACTACATTTCCATAATATTTTAATTATCTGAAATCCGACATGGCGCATTCCTGTAGTACTGTATACAGGAATTCTCATTTCTATGTCTGTTCAATTATAGATAATTCAAATGAACTTAACGTACTTAAACAAAGCGGCTCACGAAATGAAAATTAATCGGGGTTCTTGAAATTGTATACTCGCAGCAAATTCCTTTGCTTTCGTCTCAATGCTCCATACTGGCATTTGTATTGTGGTAACAGATACAATTTTTTTTAACCATTCATTCTTAATTTTGTCTTTATTTTTAACAGTGGATTACAAAGGCATGTATCAAACATTATTACACAGGCGTAGTATACCAGACTACTTTGCGCAAAAATAAAGAAAAACTCATTTTTACAATTAAACACTTAATTTAATGGATTGAACGTGTATGATATGGATTTACAAAATATATTTTAAAGAGTCTTATAGATAACCTAAATGGTTTGGCTCTTGCAGCTGACGTGTTTGGTGCTGCCCCCACATGACTTTTGAGAAGTGCTTCGCAAAAGTACATCACGTGACCTTTGTTTGATCGCTTGATTGTGATTGCTAAACGTTCAGAACAAACCTTAAATGCTGCAAGACAAGGCTTTAGTGTTTATTATTATAATCTTAGTCAATAAAGAACCAAAAATATCACTGACGTAACTACAAAGGCTTAGTCTACTGGACGATGCGTGTTAAAATGGCGTACACCGGAAATAGACACATGCACAAGATTACGTGTATTTCATTGGCTACTCACACAATGAAGGTACACAGAGTTTCAGAAACGAGGAGTGGGGGAGAGGGGGTAAGGGGGGAGGGAAGCTGTCAGCATTAGTTGCGTCGTCTGACATACGACGCCTTTGTAATCCAGAATTAAGGTTTCATACACTTGAGTTTTCCCAACTTTAATCTTCTTTAACAAAACCTTGACACAACTGTTGCTTTGTTCGTGTTCTTCAATTAGTCTTATTTTCTCTCCAAGAGTGAACGTTTAAAATGTGCCACCTGACATCATAAACACTTGATTAACACGATACCTGCAACGCGTCGAACTGAACAACGGTAAACGTTTAGAACCTTTGGACCCAAAACACGCATTTCAAGAATTGTAGAATCGTTCTTCGCGTCTCTCCCTTCTCTACACGGGCTAGTGAAGGTCGGTACCATTATAAACAAACAGTGAACTTCGCACGAGTAGCATGAGTAATACCACGTTCGGAGGAGGGTAGCTGTCCAAGCGAATGGACGAGCATAGTCTCTTAACACGATGTCGCCGCACGTAAAGGTCAATGTTTAAAACTGTATTTGTTTTACGTCTTATCCAGCATTTGTAATACTATTGTACTAAAACTTCCACGTTAAGCAGGTGTTCGGCTACTGCAGTGTACTTTACATCAGAAAATAGCACGTTCTGAGATTATTTTCCGGCCAAGGTTTCCGCCTTAGAGAGATTTACTGTATTATTATAATTATTAATATATTATTGTATTATAATATAATGTTAATAATAATACAGTAGATTTGTCTAAGGCAGAACCCTGCCCTTGATTATATAATAATAATAATAATAATAATAATAATAATAATAAATATAAAAAGTATTAATTTTGAAATTTTGTCTTTTATTTTATTTCAATCCCTTGAAAAAATACGTATATTTTCCCCGTCCTGAAATGTTTAGTTTGAAGATCCCTGTCGTAGATCTTCCGGATCCGTTCGTCGCGTTATCAGATCAAAGCTCTCCGAGAGAGTCTTGTGCAACCGATACTTCGTCGACGGCTCCTTAAGCTCCGACCCTAATTAAGATGGCGTTAATTAACTTGTGAAGCCATCTATGCCAGCGCCCGTTTCCTTATCCCCTTAGCGTCCGCCTTCTCCTCCTATTCTTTTCTTCGTCTTTCTCCTTTCCCCAGTCGTGATCTTTGCACTGGACGACCTGCTTTGAATGTCGATGTTGTGACTCGTTTTATTAATCGGAGACAGTTTTGGATAGCGATTTCAAGTAGTATCAGAGGCAGAATTTGCAATGGGAAGCAGTATAAACACTATTTATTTTCCTATATACTTGAGTTTCAGAAATTGTGTGCTCGATTTCTTCTAAACTTTGTAGAACTAACATAGGACTTCAAGACTAGTGGGGCAATATGCATCACTACTAATGTCTACATTTGCTCAATTCATCGAATGCATAATAAAATTATGGGAAAAGCTTTATTCATGATTCATAAATGAATGAGATAATTAAAAAATATGTTGCCCGTGATTACAGTAAGAGACACCGAGAAAATGTTTTTCAGAAGGAATCGCTATCATGAACATCTATCATATATGATGAAAATCGTTAGTCATGTCCTAAATACCTAATATTTTCTGATGAGCTTTCCTATTGAAAATTAAGTAATAAAGCACATTGTGATAAAAATGTATTTTTCGTCTTGTTCAAGTAAAACGATAAAATACTTTCTAATTAAATCAAGAGTTAAAACATCATTCCATTGGCTGTTTTTGTTGTTTAAAAGTGCTTACACAGCGTTTAAAGAAAGAGATTGTCTTAAAGACTGAGTTTAAAAATATCATACCGTGGATATTTTGCAGTGTATATATCATTCATTCATTCATCTCATATCTCATATCATTCAGTGAATTATAAAATTGCCATAAACAATTTTTAAAATTAGACAATCATGATTTTGCAAATGCTCTCTTCATATCAAATGGTATGAGTTCTTCAGAAAGTTCTTCAGAAAATGTATTAGATATTTGTATTTTATATTAACACATAGATATTTTTATGTTCGTAATGAGACTATTACAATATAAAATTTCCCTTTACAACTTTTCACTATTTCATATTTTTGAAATTTTTAAAATAAGATACGATCAGACATTTTTATCTGCAATTGAGCATAAGTTGATGGCAGTGATTTACTCAATGAACTAAGAATATTAATATAGCAATTAAAATAATAATAATAATAATAACAGTATTAACCTGGTTAACTTTTGTTCGTTACGTCAACTCAAATGTACGTGACATTAGTTTCTTAGATATACATGCAATAAAAATATATGCCATCAAATAATTAAACTATATTGGTATTATTTGAGAAGAACATTGCAAAAATAGCTGCATTAAACACGTGTTAAAATGTACCTTTAAAGATGCACGCGCTTTTGTTTCCCAAAATTATAATTAAACACGTTCCGCGAGAAAGGTGCTTCATCCCACATTTTATGAGAAACGAGTTGCATAGTAATTAAATCCTTAATTTGTTCACATGTTGTTTTACTGCGATTCAGGGAAATGAATACGCAAACTAAACAATTGTGCATCATGTTGAACAAACTCATATTGTGCATTTAAATAAGTACTAAAACAACAAGTATTATCTTCAAATATTTTGCCTGTTATTTGAGATAAGCCCGGAAGAATTTAACTGTATTCTGTACAGAAATCAGTACCTTTTTGTGAAGCTTAGGAGCGAATTTTTATACTTCAGAAAATTAAAATAAGATTATTTCTAATCTTATAATTATAATTTATCTGATTAATTATAATTATAATTTCTATTTTTTAATTATAATTTATTTTATTTTCTTATCTTACTTTATCTTATAATATATATTAAAATCTCATTCATTGAAAAACAATATTGTAAACCATAATATATTTTGCCCGAGATCACTGTGTACTCGACGATTGAAACAGTGTCAGCGAGACACAAGCAGGCGGACTTCTCGTATGTCTGGCTACGCCTACAACTGCTTTTCAGAAAACATCAGGTAGTCCAATGCGAGACAGGGAATTACCCCGAAATTTGTTGTGCCTTTTATATTAATTTATTTGTTTTGTTCTATTGTGTGCTAACACGAAATTTAAATATTATTTCTGTTCGTTAATATTTGCATTAAGGACATTTCTTAGTTTATTCTCACAGAACTTTAAAATCCGCTTTAACCTTATTTATTTATTACTTCCATTTTTCACTTCCCAAAGGTCTCTTTCACGTCCACTTTTTTCTCATCACAGTGATTATCCCACCATTTTCTTGCTGCATTGAACTCTGTACCTAATCATAATTTTCTTTCTGACAACTACCTTCTTTTGAAGCTTAATTGTGCCACCATATCCCTTACATCTCCTTTCAGTTCTTTATACTTTAGTTTTCCTTCCAGCTCTACTATTTCCTTCTCTGACCAAGTTTCTTTTCGTATTATCCTCTTCTTTCTTTTCGTTTTACAATCTGCTTCTCTTCCTCTCCAAATATTCACATAATATCTTTATTTTGAATGTATTTTTTAAATGCAACACACCGCTAATAACGAAGAAATGTAATATCACTTATGACTTCCTACTTAAATGATATTCTGTGATTTTTTATGCATGCCACATTTAAATCTGCTGTTCATGTATCAAATTTTATTCAATATAAATTATAGTACGTAGATTCTGTTGTAATATGCATACAGAGTAAATAAAAATGGTGTACGAAATAATACGACTTATAACTATTAATTTTATCATATATATATATATATATATATATATATATATATATATATATATATATATATTGTGCGTGGATGGGTGGGTGTGGTTTTCAGAGAGCTCTACTCTTCAGTGAAGTCGATATGTAATGTCAAAAACTCTGAAAGACATTCTTGTCGACCAGGCAGAAATAAATTTAAAAAAGTGTTCTACGATCACTACAAAACAAATCGCTCCTTGGTTTTGTTATTTTGTATAATGTCTCATTTTTAATACAAACGTCGCTGTTGAGACACATAAATGAATAACGGACAAATTGTCCCGATACTCACGCATGACAGAAAACAAACATCATTTTACAACGTAGAAGTTTTTCTCAATAACATAGCCGTCTGGGATAGATGTTCCATTTCAAATGCAGGTGATCGGGAGCGGTGTCTCAGTGCATTAACTCGTCACTGCAGTGCCCCTGACCGGGAAGTCTTAGGTTCTAGTCCCGATGGCAGCAGGATTTTTTACACTAGCTTTTCAACTAGATCGAATTCAGTCGCTGTCTGGAGGAGAATTCTAGCGGACGGCTGCTCTGATCGGTAGTTTTACGTGGTTTCGCCGATCAACTCCAGGTGAATGCTGAAGCAGTACCTTAACAAACGTGCCACGGACCGCGCGAGATCTTTCCTTCCTCTTCCTTGTTCTTTCCTCACCCCTTACTTACACTCACACTTACATGTACTACACTATCACACATGCCGGGAGACCGGTCAGGGACTTAGAACTTGTACAGGGTAGAGCGGTTCCCCGTTGGTGGGATATACCGCTAGTCGTCGGATCTCGCCATCCAGTAAGGGAAGATCATCGCTATCTCCTGATGAAATAACATGCACTACAGTTACGCATGAATAATGACCTCGGTAGTTGACGCGCCCGAAATCACTAACAATCAATCTATCAAATACAGGTAGTGACAGCAATACGCCTTTAGTCGTACCTCACTGGATTGATTGATTGATTGATTTTTTCGTATTTCCGGGCGCGTCAACTGCTTTGGTCATTAGTCCCGTTAGTGTAGTGCATGTTTTTTTCGCGAGATATGGCGGTGATCTTTCCCTGCTGGATGGCGAGATCCAGCACCGACCTACCGTCGGCTAGTGGGGTTTCCCCTTAACCAGGACTCTCCCACCAGCGGGGCACCACCCCAGTCGGGACAACCTCTAAGCTCCCGACCGGTCTCCCGGAATATGTGGTAGTGTAGTGCATGTTCGTGTAAGTGTGTGTGTGTGTAAGGGGAGAGGGTAGGACAAGGAAGAGGAAGAACAGATCGCGCGCGATCCGTGGCCCGTTTGTTAGGGTACTGCTCCGGCATTCGCCTGGTATTGATCGGAGAAACCACGGAAAACTACCGATCAGAGTAACCGGCCGCTAGAATCCTCCTCCAGACAGACCTCACCGGACAAATGACACTCATTTACGATACATCTCTCCAAGCTCTCTCTCTCCATCGCCCACGCCTCTCCACGCAATCTCTCAAAGTGGCTGATAGCGACTGGCGTGAGGTAGCGGAAATAATGCTTGAAAGAGGTTGACTCGCAGCCGAAACGAATGAGGGATCTCAAATGCTTTCTCGTCAGCGGCATGAGAGCTCCCCAACGGCTGAAACAGCTCGGCAGCGCTGCTGTCGCCGTTTCCGACGCTGTCTCCGTGGCCGCGGCCGCCGCCTCTTCATTAGCCAAATTCACCGCCAGAGGGCAGCGTGGGAGCCTCGGCGGTTGACCACCGTCCGCCCTGACAGACCACGGAATCCCTCTTTGTGGGCCGAATCGACTGCACTTGTTGGAGGTGGCCATCGCGCGCTGTTACGAAATGAAAGCAGCGGGCGCGGTCGGGCCAGAGCTCGCGAGGGTCGCTGTGCGAGTGGGCTCGCCCATCGCCCGCCCGCGACCGCCCTTTGAAGTGCACCGACCGCTGCTCATCCCTCGGCCGGGCTGCTCGTGCGTTTCTCGTCCGCGTCTGCCTTCGATTTTGCTTCGTTCTTCCTCGCCAATCTGCATTAAAGCAGCGGACGCGCACTGTTTTTCGTTTGGAGGGGTTGGACAATTCGTTTCGTGCGAATTTGCTTCCAGTTGTAGAGCTTTTCTGTTCTCGATAATGTCGACACTTTCCGATGGGTCTTGCTTTACGGGTAGATGCTTTGCGTTGGTTGAGAGGGGCAGTTTCGTGAAATCTCAGATAATCAAGTCCCGTTTGGACATCTAATTATTTCTTCTATTCTCTGATCTTCCCAACGTTAATCCAATTCCAGTATCTTCATTAATAAATGTTAATACTGTACATTGTTCTGAAAACTGGCAAATGGGAAGATGTGGTGTACAAGAGTTTCAGCAACCAACATCTGCACCACTATAATCCGTGTTAACACAAATGTCCAGAAATTGAACAGTTCCTTAGTTAAATTATTAGTTGTAATAGAATAATGATTATGGTTTATCGTACTGTCGCATATAAGTAAGTCTGCACTTGGGTAATTTTAAAACATCTAGGGTACTATTGAAACATTTTTAGTCTTTTGTGAGTTGCCTTAATCAGTCCGTTGTATTGCATCAATTCTTTCTTATCTTCTCTAAATATCCATTTCTATTGATTATTTCAAAATTTGTCCAACCCTTTTATTTGATTCAGATCAATTTAAATGTTTCACATCATTCCAAAATTTGTCGAACCATTTTATTTTATTCTGATCAATTTAAATGTTTCACATCATTCACTCACACGCTATTATATGTCCTCTTTGACATTTATCAAAGATGTTCATTTATCATATGCAACTCATCAAAACAAATTAATCTTGTGTTCCACAAGCAGCTAGCCAATAGCTTTATATTTATGAAACTGACCCTCGTTTTCTACGAAATTGAAATAAAAGAGATGGAATGCTTCCTGGAATATGTACCTAAAAAAAATCCGTTTTCTCATACTGTTATTTCTGTGCTGAGAGAATCTTTAACTTCCAAGAATGAGAGTTCATGCTCTGAACTATAGCTCAGAAAAAGAAAACTTTCACAGTGAAGCGTAATACACATCAAGTGTAATATAATGGAGATTGTTTGCTTCCAAACATCCGATTCATCATAAATATATTTATTTGCAGTAAATTGCTGGTGGTGTGTGAATACACTCTGCGTGGAATGATTAAGTATACAACTGTCAAAACTTACTTCAAATGTATATCTTTTCAGATTGTATATCCAAAATCAGTACTCAGTAGCAGTCACAATCCTTTTATATCTATGTAAACAAGAAGTAGGCCACATAAATGACCCAGATGTTGGCTTAATGAGAAAAACTCTAACTTTCACTGACCTGCAATAACGAATCAATAATACCATTAAATATGAATTCAGAATGCAAAAATATGTTCGTGTTATGAGGCACATTACTGTTGGACCTACCAAGTTCCCGAAAATTTTTTAGCGGCATCAAATTTGTACGAAGAAATCAAACGATAAATGAAGCACTTCCGCCTTATCATTTTCTCTATACTGAGTAAATTTATTTTTGAAATATTTACAGACAGTAAGTCAACAACTTCGTGGCTATGAAAGGACATATTTCTATATTCCTGACAATCGCAGACTTGTAAGTAGCATAATTCTACCCACTTAAGATAATGTCTTACTAGCAGGTAGCGAATAATGGGTTTTCTTTCACGCTTCCAAGTCGAACCGAGCCAATCACTGGCAATATTATTGCAAGCCAATTTTCATAAAGTCAATCAGAGATAGGAGTAAAAACTTCTTTCAAGTTTTGCATTTTCATAAAGTCAACCAAGTCGCTAGGCAAATGCCAGAGCAGTATCCTACCAAACGGGCCACGGACCGCGCGCGATCTTTCCTTCATCTTCCTTGTGCTATCCTTTCCCCTTACACACATACACTTACACTAACATGCACTACACTACCACATATGCCGGGAGACCGGTCGGGAGCTTAAAGCGTGTCCCGGCTGGGGCGGTGCCCCGCTGGTGGGAGAGTCCTGGTCAGGGGAAACCCTGCTAACCGACGACAGGTCGGCGCTGTATCTCGCCATCCAGCTGGGGAAGATCACCACCATCTACCAAGGAAAAGCATGCACTACACTTTCGGGACTAATGAACTAAGCTGTCGCTCACACCCGGAAACAGTAACAACCAACCAACCAAGTCGCTAGTCCGATGTCCAAGTTTCTAGTCAAGGCGATATCCAATGTCGAAGTCATCAGGCGAAGTCCACCATCGCTAAATTCAAGCAGCCTTTATTTCCTGGAACAGCGCGTCAACACCTCCCCCGGCCACTCGCCGCGACGTTCTGCCCGTCCGACTCCACCGGATTGAATTTTCCGGGAAGCATTCCGGGTGGATCGGTCCGTTGCCTGGCGGAGCGGGGCCGAGCCGGCTGTTGGCAATGGGTGGCTAACTGAATAACACGCGAAACATTTCTGTCGGTGCTGCTCTGTACTGCGCCGGGCTGCTCCGTGCCGTGCCGTGCCGTGCCGTGCCGTGCCGTGCCGTGCCGTGCCGTGCCGTACCTTGCCTTGCCTTGCCTTGCTATGCCGGGCCGGGCCGGGCCATTTATTTTCTTCGTTTTTTTCTCCAATATATTCAAGTACGCTTACAAAACCGATGAAGGTGAGATTCTCGTTGCAATTTTGAAAATGTAAAAGTTGTGAATGATGCAAGAAAATGCATGTTGTTGTAGCACCACTTTTGATATCAGGGCCCCACAATATGAGATTTTCTGATGAAATATCTCCACCTTCCGCCATAACAATATATCACTTTCTCACTAACACATAGGTATGTAGTAAGCGAGAAAGATAAATGTAACCATCACTAATTTTATTGCTTCGTTAAGAATATTTGAATCGGTTGTTATTAAAACCCGCAAGTCAGGAATTGTAAAGTTGTGGGAAAACGAAATAAACTGATTAATTATGTACATAGAGAACTTTTCTCGTTTTTTAAATTTCTGATGCATGAATATTAATTGAAAATGCCTTGGAGACGTGTAATTTACTTGTATATATAGAGCAATAGTCACTGGACTTGTTTAAATGTTTATGACTTACGGGATTTTGAAAACTGATCAGAATGTTTTATATAAACATGTAAATAAATGCACATTGCATATTTAGTTTGTAATTTGACCCATGTATTACAGTACTTTACGTGAAATGACAATGTACACCCACATTAAACATGATTCATAAGGCAGAAACAGTTATTTGAAATTTGTGTTACTATGATAGTTCATAGGAATATTTCCGTATTGAACATCCCTTTTAACCAATCTGCCAGTGAGAATATCCCAGTCATTCACACTGTATACATACATACACAGCCATACATATCCCCAAAGTCAATGACTTAAAGAGTTTCAAAACCAAACCAAACCCAAACATTGCAGTGTCCTCAGGGCCATTCTATTCATCTGATTTACGGGATTTTCACATGGAACGCTGCCTCTATCCTGAAGCTTTCATTTTCTCACAAAAAGTGAAAATGGAAAAAAGAGTGGCTTACGGGGTTTTTAAAATAACCGATTCATTTGGTTCCTGGAGAATTCTTGTTAGTACGAAATAACGCATGTGCATTTGTAAATAGTAAAACGCAACCTGTGAGAAAAGTTCTTTCTAAATTCAAAGTCCTCACAGGAAGATTTTTTATTATGATACCAGAAACGAAGTGTCATGGCTATACCTGGAAATGGGTGAATGATTTTATTGGGGAGATTATTATAAATATGAGATACGAACGATTGAAGGAGAAATGGAAAAAAGATCGGTGGACGAGGGATACGGAGAAAATCCGCATTGAAATAGGTTAGTCGACAAATTCCATTTGAAATTTAACTCCAGTCACAAGTCTGAAAAGCAAGCAGCCGGAGAGCTGCACCACGGGTCGTCCTCGACCAGCAGCTTTTCAGAACGTTTCTGCTGGTAGAAGGAATAGACGAGCGATTTTATCCACCACGTTCAGCGTTTCGAAATGGACCAGCGAAGCTCGCAGAAGATTTTCTGACATACTTTAGAAGATCGCTCGGGCAAACCGTTGTTTCCTTTTGAAAGCTGCAAATTACGTTGGTTAACATGTAACTTGGGATAAACTTTCGCAAGTATGTAGGTCTTATTTAACACACTGCGTACCTAGATGTCGCTTCTATCATTGCTATGGAATAGTATTTGTTTGTCTGGTTTACGTTACTTTCAGACTGTAATTACCAGGCTAAGTGTTTATTTAACTTTTTTTTCAGAAATGCAGTCACGCACTTGTTACTATTTTAAAGAGATAATTATCTTTAAACATTATTAAATTTATTATCACTCTCGACTACATTGAATTGATTCTTATATTTTGAGTTGTCAGTGCTGCAGCTCGCGAACGATATGTGCTTTACAACAGGTAGTCCCATATTAACAATCTGTTTTGGTTAAATCCATTTGCTCTCCCCTTCAAATAGTAAGTACGTTGCAAACGACCTGGTGATAAACTGCAGTGGACCTTGCGTTTGCCCGAGGGCAATAACTAGCGTAAACGTGACGTAAAAAGATAGACGAGGAAATACTGCATAGCAGGCTGTATCCGACCTTCCCCACGGAGAGCCACGTGATGAAATGCTGGCTGGCCTATCCCGTGCCGCCGCGTGTACATGAAGAGCGCGACGCCGCGCGTGCATTAGGGGCGTCACCTGCGCGGGGTAAATGGATTAGGCGTCGCGGCGGCGAAGGAGCGTCGGCGGCTGTCGCTCGTGGAGAATGGAACGCGGCCTCTCTTTCGTCTCGTCTCGTCTCGTCTCTGGGCGCCGTCGCGGCGCGGTGTGGTGCGGTGAGGATAGGTCACAAAGAAGCAGCGGCGGTGGCCGCGGTGGCGGCGATGTCGGTGGCGTCGGCGGAGGCGGAGGCGGTGGTGGCGGTGGAGGCGGCGGAGGTGCCGGAGATGGCGGAGGCGGCGGTCCAGACGGCGGAGACGGTGGTGGCGGTGGAGGTGGCGATGGTGGCGGAGGAAGCGGGGTAGGCGGTGGCACGTTGGCGGCGGTGACGGCGGCAAAGGTGGCGGGGGTGGGGGCGGCGGGGTGGAGACGGTGGGGGCGGCGGCGGTGGTGGCGGTGGCGAGGAGATGGCGAGGGAGGCGTCGGAGGCGTCTGCTGGCGGCGGGTTCGGCGGTGGGGGCGGCGGCGGCGGGGCGGGCGGTGGGGGTGGCGGGGTGGCGAGGAGGTGACGAGGAGGTGGCGGCGGGGCGGCGGGGCGGCGGGGCGGCGGGGCGGCGGGGCGGCGGGGCGGCGGGGCGGCGGGGCGGCGGGGCGGCGGGGCGGCGGGGCGGCGGGGCGGCGGGGCGGCGGGGCGGCGGGGCGGCGGGGCGGCGGGGCGCCGGGGCGGCGAGGACGGCGAGGCGGCGTGGAAGTGGCGGTGGGGGCGTCGGGGCGGCGGGGTGGCGAGGACGGCGAGGACGGCGGTGGGAGCGGCGGTGGGGGCGGCGGGGTTAGAAGGCGGGGTGGCAATGGTGGGGGCGAAGCCGGTGGTGGAGGCGGTGACGGAGTCGGTGGCGACGGTGGAGGCAGCGGTGTCGGTGGTGGTGGCGGTGTATGCGGCGTGGGTGGCGGGGGCGGTGGTGACGGCGGAGGCGGCGGGGGCCCCGCTGGCGGCAGTGGCGGCGGTGTGGGCGGCGGAGGCGGTGGTGACGGTGGAGGCAGCGGTGGCGACTGAGGTGGCGGCGAGAGCGGAGGGCGGAGGACAGAGGGCGTGGGGCGGTGGCCCTAAACATTTCAGCGGCGAGGGCGCAGCACACGTGCTTCTCCCGCCCTAACTCTCCCCGGGACGTTGAGGACGCGTATATCTCCCCACGCCCAGCACTCGCGCGCCGCGTCACAATCACCGCCCGCGCCCCCGCCCCCGCCCCCGCCCCCGCGCGCCTCTCGGGGCTGCTTCTTGTTTCTCCTCCTTCGGCGCCGCCAGCGCTCTCAGGCGGGGCTTTATGCTCCATCCCTCACGCCTTTTCTCATCCCTTTCATCGAAACACTTCTCTTGCGCTTGCTTACTTTTATTTTTCCTTTTCTCTTCCGTAATGTTTGCTGGTTTGTCTTCATAAGTATTTTTTGGTTATCAATAACACACTCGTCTTTCTATTTTGGGGGACAATTCTGAAATTTTCACACAGTTTCATCTACATCCAATATCATTGGGTATCTTTTAGGTATGCTGATAAATCATAAACTTTTTACACGTGTCTCTCTCTCTCGCTCTCTCTCTCTCTATCTATCTATCTATCTATCTATCTATCTATCTATCTATCTATCTATCTATCTATCTATCTATCTATCTATCTATCTATCTATCTATCTATCTATCTATCTATCCAGGTATCCATCTATCTCGCGCGCTCACACACACACAGACATACACACACATACACACATACCCAGCCATTGTTTTATGTAGTTTTTATTTTTCTCCTCTATAAATATTTTCCTTGTTTCTCCAGTCTTATTCTTCACGGCATTAAAATATACATCATGTGATCCAGTTCCCCAGCTCTCAAAAACCCTCCCCTCCGCTATCCTTCTTCGCGATTCCCCTTTCGTCTTTTGCTTCCTTCCGCCGTCACCTCCTGCAGGGCTCTCGGGGCTGTTTCTTGTTTCTTCTCCTTCGGCGTCGCGAGCGTTCTCAGGGGCTGACTTTATGTTCTATCCTTCAGGCCTTTTCTCATCCCTTTCGTTGAAACACTTCTCTTATGTTTGCTTACTTTTATTTTTTAATTTCCTCTTCCGTAATGTTTGCTGGTTTGTTTTCATGGGTATTTTTTCGTTATCAATAACAGACTTATCTTTCTATTTTGGGCCACGATTCTGAAATTTTCACACAATTCCATCTATATTCAATATCATTGAGTATCATTAAGTTATGCTGATAATATCATACAGTTTTTATGCGCCTCTCTCTCTCTCTCTCTCTCTCTCTCTCTCTCTTTCTCTGTCTTTCTCTCTCTCTCTCTTCTGTCTGTTTGTCTCTCTTCTGTCTCTCTCTCTGTTCTCTTTGCTTCTCTCTCTCTGTCTGTCTGTCTGTTTCTCTCTGTTTCTCTCTCTCTCTGTCACTCTTCTGTCTCTCTCTGTTTCTCTCTCTCTCTAATCTCTTCTCTCTCCCTCACACACACACACACACACACACAACCATTATTTCCTGTAGTTTTTATTTTCTCATCTATAAATATTTTCCTTGTTCTTCCACCAGTCTTATCCTTCACGGCATTGAAATACGCATCCTGTGATCCAGTTCCCAGCCCTCAAACGCCTCGCCGGCGCTATCCTTCGCCGCGCACCCCCTTTCGTCTTTCGCTTGCTTCCGCCGCCACCTGCTGCAGCGGCGCCGCGAGCTCATCCCCACCCCCGCCGCCAGGCGCGCCACCGCCGCGCGCCGCCCTTGTTTCATCGCGTAATGAACCGCGCGCGCGGGGCGAGGGGGCGGGGCACCTCGCCGGGGCACCCTGCGCCCATTGTCTCCCGCCCCCGCCCCCGCCCCCACCCCCGCCCCCGCCCCCGCCGTGGCGTGTTAGGCGCGCGCCACCTGCTCGCGCGTAAATTACCGGAAGTGGAGCGGGCGGCCTCGCCCCCTCCCCCCCGCCGGCGTTGTTGGTTTGGAAAAAAAAAAAGAAAAAATTCCGCGACAGGAAACTCCGATACGTGCGGAAGTATTTGCGGCTCGGAAACTCGGCACCGCGGGCGAATAAATATGGCGCAGTCTCCTGCTTTCCACCGCTGCGGCGCCGCGAACACCTTTCTACCTGCGCCGCTGGGCTTCTGTGCTCCTTGGGTCGGAACACCCCAGGCTCGGGGGCCGCTGGAGGGGAATAACCGCACCTGCAATATTTGGCTGCTCGCCTTGGCGCGCCTCTACTATCCGTAGGCCTTTACTTTTATTTAGTTGTTTGTGTGTGTCGGGTCTGATCGGCGTGTATCATCCGTTTTATATTTTCTACTTTCTTGCCTCACGATTTTACTAAACATAATCGAGAGCATTTTGTACGTACGCAGTATGTACGCGTACAAAAGAATTTTTTTTCTTGCAGCCAGGTCGGAGATCATAAATTAGAAGTTGAACCGCACTGGGCTGGCCCCCGGCAGCCATGTTTACAGAGCGATAAGAGATCTTATGTATATGTATATGTATATATATATATATATATATATATATATATATATATATATATATATATGTGCGTGTGTAATTCTTTTTTCTTAATAAAAGTTCCAATAATGTTTAATTATGTTTTAATAAATGTATTTGTGACCGGCTATAAAAAGTAATTATTGGAACTTTTATTAAGAAAAAACGTAGTAGCAGACAGCTTATGTTTCATCTTTATATATATATAATTCGTTTATATTAGTCCTTTGGTTATTGAAATTTGTATTTCTATCCGTTTTACTATTTCCCTTGCGTGCTAGGGCTCTCTTTTTCTTTCCGATCCCAATTTTCGCGATCCATTTCTAATTTAACGTAACCCACATTCGCAAACACGCTCTCTCATACCAGCAACGTTTACTCCACGCTCGCAACATCATCTTCAACCTCAAAGACCTTCGCCGACTTGTGTTGTTCTTGTGAGCAAAGAAAATCGTTGCTCGCCCGAAAGAGTTTGGCGCCAATCGACTTTCTTGCCCTCTTTTCACTCCTTTTCCCTCATCTTTTTTTAAAGAAAGTGAGAAAGACCAAAGGGAAGATGGACGGAAGTTGAGAACGGACGTAATAGAAAAAATGTGTATTTGAATATCGCGAGTTATATCGGACTGCGCCGCAAAGTTTTGGCGGAATGGCGGAGGGCGGAGGGGAGGGGAGGGGGGTGATGGGGGGTGGGGTGATGAAGGGGGAGGGGCGGGGTCGCCTGCATGAGGGCGTGTCGCATATCCTCGCCTTGCACCGCGCCCGGCGTCCCGCGCGATCGCAACTTTATAATATACGTCACGCTCGTTCTCCTCTCGTGTTAAATTTCCGGGCGGTGGCAGCGGCGGTGGAGGCGGTGCGGAGTGGACGAGCGGGGAGACAGCGGCTGCTGCGGCGTGTTGCTTCTATTTGCCAGTGCAACACTTGACCACGAGGGGCGCTGCGAGCGCTTCTCTGTCTTTTGTCTTGGCGCCGCGAGGTATTAGGCTGGGGAACCATTTCTCCTGGTTATTCCGCCTGCGGGCTGGAGAGTGCATTTTGCCATAAATCTTGGAGGGACCATGAACATGAGCGCGAGGGAGAGACACGCGCGGTGTTGGCGCTGGCGTCCTCGTTACTACCGTCGCCACGCCACGCGACGCGCCGCGACGCCACGGCAACCCGTCCTCCCCGCCCTCCCCGTCCTCCCCGTCCTCCCCGTTCTCCCCGTCCTCCCCGCCCTCCCCGTCCTCCCCATCCTCCCCGTCCTGTCCGTCCTGCCCGCCCTCCCCGTCCTCCCCGTCCTCCCTGTCCTCCCTGTCCTCCCCCTCCTCCCCGTCCTCTCCGTTCTCCCCATCCTCCCCATCCTCCCCGTCCTCCCCGTCCTCCCCGTCCTCCCCGCTCTCCTGACCCTTCCCGTCCTCCACATTTTCCCCATTCTCCCCGTCCTCCCTGCTCTCCCCGCCCTTCCTATCCTCACCATCCTC